>JAGDQP010000275.1:86131-181015 GCA_022664845.1 Lepisma saccharinum
GAGAGAGAGAGAGAGAGAGAGAGAGAGAGAGAGAGAGAGAGAGAGAGTGTGTGAGAGAAGCAATAAGTAAGGGAAAGAGATAAAGATTAATAAAGAGGGAGGATAAGAGAAAAAATGGAACACATGATAAGAAACAGAAGGAGAGAGAAAGATCTATAAAAAATATGAATACTACTTATCATTATGCTAAAGAACACACACATTGTTTACTATGATTCTTGTCATTGATGCCTCGTAAGCTCTCCAACCGAAGTTGAATCTCTGTTTGCAGCCATTATTTTATGCGGGAAAGACACTACCTGGTTGGGAATCGAACCGAGGTATTCAGTTTAGAGGTCTAGCACGATAGTGATACTCCATACTACTCTACCTAAAACATGCTTAAGAAATGGTATAGTAGTTTTTCCAAGTATTATTTTCAAGAAATTAAGCGCTGTAAATGACGTTAGCGATTGCGCCAATAAGAGATTTATCCCGTAAAGGGACAAAAAACACAAAACAGAGCGAGAGAAGGCTAAGACCCGTTATAACCCGTTAGAAAAACTATATATTGTCTACTGTAGTATTATCAAGGGCTAGCTGATAACCCCGTTGGTGCCTGCGAGTAAATGATGTTGGAAACGTTACTACTTCTGCTACTACCAACTACTACCACTACATCCACTGCATCTACAACACTACTATCACTACATTCACTACATCTACAACACTACTACCACTACATCCACTACATCTACAAGACTACTACCACTACATATACAACAAAAACAACTACTAGCGGTACACCTAGAACAACTAAGACTATAAGAACAATTATTACATCAATAAATATTACAATTATTATTCACCATGGCGCAACTTGAAGACCTGTGTGGCTTGTGTGCGAAGCAGTGTTTTGGCACGAAGAAGTTTTTGAGGTGTGTTTTATATGTGAAAAAAGGTTTGATTGTAAGAGTTGTTTCAATATAGGAAAAATCGAGTATGATATTTTAATGAAAGATGGTGTTCTTAATTTTTAATGAGTAGTGGAATACATCAGAACAATGTAATGAATATTACGAGTTTCCTAATGCAAATTTCAAATCCATTGCCCTTGATAGCAGCAGCATTTAAGATGTAGTAAGAAAGAAAAGTAATCTAACTGTATAAGAGCAGATTAACCTTTTGTATAGCTTCATTTACAAAAGTCTGGACGTTAACGTTCCAAAAAAGACATCCAGTATGAAGAAAGAAAGAAAAAGTGACCCACAGATGAACAACACATTGAAATTACTGATAAACGACAATGAACAACAGCAACAGATGTTTCATCAAATACGAACAAACTGGAACTGTGTATAACTACATAAATAGCTACGCATTTCATTCTGGGTTGGAAGCAGTTTTTTGACTTGCCGCTATATGTTTCTGAGCTCAACTGCTAAGATTCGTAAATACCCTGATAAATTTATGATCGGTTAGTACTGCTATATTTAAAGTAAGAGCTAATTTCTGAATATTTACAATTTAACTCAAAACGCAAATATCACTTCAACCAGCATGGGCTCACTCCAGAAAAACCCAGCGTCAACAAATCTGGTACAATTATCAAACTTTGTACAAGGGTATATAATAATAGATCACAGTGCAATGTAATTTTTGTCAACGTAGATAAAGCCTTCGATAGTGTTGATCACGAAATAATAATAAATAAGCTAGACAAACTAGGTTTATCTCCTAGATTTATTAAATAGTTGAACAATTATCTGAAAAATAGAATATTCAAGATAAAACAGGTAATGTACAGTCTGATTACTCAAATATGAATAATGGAATACCACAAGGATCGACTTTCGGCCCATTTGTTTTTTGACATCTTTATAAATGGCTGATGCTTTCTAGTACACAATTCACCGTCATTATTATTTGTGGATGATATAAAAATATTCAGGAAAGTGAACAACAAGAATCATGATGCAAGAAAAATAAAATGAAACTAACACAGACAAAATATTATTCATCAGTTCTGAAAACAAAACTCAATATTATGCAAGCAGATATAACGTAGATAATGTAAATATAGTTAAAGTAAGTGAAATTAGTGTTCTTGGTGTTATGTTTGATGAAAAAATGTAATTCTAACAAACACAAAGCAGAAAGTGTATCCGAGGCCAGAAAACTTACATGTTTTATCAATGGAAAGAATTCTCCAAACTTATCACTTTAATAACATTGTATAAAGTCTAAGTTGGTTCCAAGTTAGAATACATGTCTACATCAAATAGTTTATTAGTTTATTCACAAATTAGTGAATAGTTTATTCACAAATTATTCGAATAACTTAGAAGCCACCTATAAATAGTGATAAGATTACTATGTTTCAAATTTAACCTACCATATTTTGAACACGATTAGTGTTATTAGTGAGATTTTTAACCTTAAAAAGTTATAAGAAAGAAGGAATTACGTCGACAAAGGTTTCTTACTTGCGTGTTTGAATAATCAAATACAATCATCGTACATTCTAGAGAAACTTACTTCATGTTCCTTTGTAAAATACTGGAAAAAATCATACTTGAGAAGTACAGACGAACATGACTATATACTTAGAAGGATTATTAAAATCTGTATCAACTGTAAGTGCAGGAAAGGAACTGTGTGACTGTATTAACATCTGATGTATTTTTCACTCTTTTCACAATTCCATATTAGGTTGTATACTGTTGTTTATAGCATTATTTTAAATAAACTATTACAATTATTATTATTAGTAGTAGTAGTAGAAGCAGCATTATACCTCACGTATTATACTTTCTTCAAAACGTAATGAATCTTACCAGCGAGCATGGCAACGCGCGCAGCCAAGTTCCCAGCCGACCCGACGACGCGTGGTGCCAAGTAGCTTTACAGAAAACACCAAAAAACAGCGCACAACAGTTAAATCACCATTTTAAAGACACTACTGCTTACTTAATAATAACCCTAGAACCACCAAATTACCCACGTTTGCTAGGAAGAACATGTTCTATACTACTACCAAACCTCAAGTCACAGGGTTCATGAAGTGCTAAGTTATAAACCCCCAAATTAGTTTTTGTCGTGTAATAACCACTCACTGACTGACGTAAATGTTTGATATGTTTCCGTCTAGCTAGGAACACCAAATTTGATATGAAGGTGTATGACCATGATTAGGTAAAGGAACAAATCCAAAAGTTTGATAAAGTTGCCGTCTTGGATCCAAAATAGCCACCAAACACATTGTTGTATAGAATACACAGCCTAAACCGCTGAGGCTATTGAATTGAAATTTTTTATTGAGGTACAATATCACTAATATATTAAGAAATTATTTTTAAATTTTTAAATCAAGAATCTATAATGGCGGTCATTAAAATTCCATTTTCCACACCATTTGAGCTAGGGAAATGAAATTTGATATGCAGGTATATGATCACTAGTAGTTTAGAAAAATATTACAAAATGTTGCAAAAGTCGTCATCTTGGATCCATAATGGCCACCAAACCCATTTTTGTATATAATACAGTGCCTAAACGGCTTCAACTAGAAATATCAAATTTGGTTTGAAGATACATTATCACTAGTAGTTTACTAAAATATTACACAATGTATCTAAAAACGACCCCTAGTGGGGGGCACAATAGCCCCTCAAATTGTAAATCAACAAGGGACACAGGAATTGTATAGAAAATATAACTGTTCTGCCATCCATTAGCTATATAACTTGTTGCGAAGTGAACATTTTGTGAACGAGATCAAGTTATTTATATGTAAAATTAGAGACGTTATTTTTGTTTTTTGTCTTCAGTGAAATATCGTAAACAGTAAATGGTCATAAACATTTGGTTTGCGCTGCATAATGTGTTAATCAATGAAAATGGTTTCTGGCCATTAACTATATGGTTCGAGCTAAGAAGTGAAAAATGAATGAGAGAGAAGAACGTGAAGAATAGTAATATACAAACAAAACCTAACCCTAAATACAAAATTATATTTACAAAAAGTTGTGCTATCCGAATCCAAAACACTCCGTGTGAAAAACAAAGCCAAGTTCATATCCTAAGCAGTACAAAAAAAGAGAGGTTTCATCATATGGAAGTTGTGATATATAAAATTGGCTAAGTTCTTTCCTAAGTAGTTCTCATATAAAATTCATTCATATTTGTTTTATGGAACAAATTAATTTTCTTTATACTGCTTACATGACTGGGATTGTTTTAAGAACTTACTACTGGCACCTATTGAAACACTGTACTGTTCGATTAAATTCCAGACCAGTTGGTCAAGTTCTTAAAACAATCCCAGTCATGTAAGCAGTATAAAGAAAATTAATTTGTTCATAAAATTTAGCTAAATTGATATGAGAACTACTTAGGAAAGAACTTGGCCAATTTTATATATCATAACTTCCGTATGCTGAAACCTCTGTCTTTTTGTACTTCCTAGGATATGAACTTGGCTTTGTTTTTGACACGGAATGTTTTGAATTCGGATTAAGTTATTTGTGGTTTGAAATAATCAATATTTGAATAAAATAATAAAAACAATATTTATTAATTTCATGTTGTTTTAAATTAAATATTCAAACAATTTGTTAATTTCATTGATATTAACATGTAATGAATGAATTTGTTAATAAGTTGTGACTTTAATTCCTTAATAATTTTTATATTTTTAAACTTTGTAATAGTTTTATATTTTCTTGCTAGATCCTGTTTTTCTTCAGTTTAAATTATTTTACTTTGGTCAACCATTGATTCTTGTGCGTTACATATTTCGCACAGACAGTTCACAAACACGACATACTATATCTGTATTAAACGATAAAATATGATTTTCTGAAATGGAAGCTAGAAACATTTCAATTTTAAAATGCGAAAAACGCAGGACTTTATCAACTTGGGAACAAATCCTTATTCTTCTTTCACTTTAATCCCTAAATTATTTTCTCTAAATTTACTTTTATAAATAAAACTTTTTGTATCCATACAATATTGATTTATTTAACCCTTTTCTATTTAAACAAAAATATATTTCATTTTAACACTGAAACAATACTTGAGGTACGATATGAGGGTATGGACACAATATGTTTCTATGAACATTATAAAAGATTATAGTTTAAAATCTTTCAAAATAATTTTTCATGTTTTGGACATTAATTAAACAATATACTGTTATTAGTTTGAAATATAATCATTTTGACATTTTCTTAAACTCCACCTATTCTTGACTTTAATTGACTGGTTTAGGAAGCCAAATGTCAGAATGTTGACCTTCATGTGTCAGGGTTCGTGTTATTGCTAATTAAAGTTTTACTTAAATTAATAATATTACCATGTTGAAAGCGTTTTTTTATTACTTCTTATTTCTATATTCTTTTAATTAGACTGGCCATAAGTTTAGAAGTAATATGAGAAAGAATGGACAAAGAAAGTAATGGACAAAGAAAAACACAATTAATTACATGTCACGAAGTGTGGAGTTTAAGTGCATACAAGCAGAAAAACATTTGAAAACAAGGACAGTACCTTGAAAAAGAGTACAGAGGAACTGCACTTCGGAAAATCAGAAATGTCTAATTATACACTATTCAAAGTATACAGAGTGAAAATCATCAACATAATATCAACATTTGTTAGAAAGACAAACTGTTACAATATGTACATTGTAATGCAAATACTATGTAAAACGGAAAATATTTTGAATTTCAGATATAAATCAAGGAAAGTACAGAATAAATAAAGAAACATGTCATAAACGTATACAATTTATAAATTATTAAGCCAACCAAAGGTTTTCATATAAAATTACACATCATTATATATAAATACAATATACACTTTGTTTTTGTAACATATTAACATTAAGAAGAAAAATAAAGTACTAAAACATATGATAATTAAAATTTGCAAAATATTTGAGATAAATTATTATATTTTACCTTTAAACCATTCCTCGGGTAGAGATTTATCTGTAAATAAAAGAGATGAAAGAAATAAGCAAAGTTTTGTTTATCAGTCTTCCCTTCTGGTTAGGTTTTGTAACACAATTTCCAAATACATTCCGGTAAATCATCACATGTTATGGTAATAAAAGTAAGTAGTACTTGAGTATTATAATTCAGAGTTATCCAAATAAGAATTACACTATTATGATAATTAGGAAATACGAATTATGATTTAGTAGCTATCTTCCATTGTTCAAGGAATAAGGTAAAATGTATAGATTAGACTAAGAAATAAAGTAATGATCTATTGGAAATGTGAAGATAGGTCTAGCAACTAGAAAAGGTCGCATAAACTTTCTAGTAACTAGTGCAGAAATGTGGGAGTGAATGCAAAGAGAGTCCGAAAAGTCAGATTTCATATAAAGTGAAAGTTAGGATGGTGAGAAAGGAAATAGGAGGAGAAAGTTGAAGGAAAGTGTTTTCAAGATGTAAAAAATGAAAGTAATGTATATGTAGAGAATAGTGGAGTAAGAAAGAGAAAATAATGCAAGTAGAAATATGAATGGAAGTAAATGAGAACAAGATGGAAAAACAAATGACAGATAAACTCATAATATGGCAATGTATGTTGGGATATAGGCAGATAATATACTTTATAACATAAAATAATGGGGGTTATTTTTTCACAAAGTTTACAATTTTTCTTGTACCCATCTGAAAATCACAGTGCTGAACATGAAAAGATAAGAAGACATGAAAAATGAAAATGTCGAAAAGTATCAGAATGAAAATTGTATGAAAATTTGATACTTTGTAGCCAAAATAGGAGTAGAACTCAGGGTACATTAATAGAATATTATAAGCAGCTCTCGTTTAAATTTGGACACTGCGAATAACGTTCTTACTTTTATAGAACAAGCCGCACTCGGTCATCAGTTGTATGGAGTACCTTTCTATAATTTCTATTCATATGATAACGCGTGTCCTAACATTTATCAGCGAATTTTGAAAGTTTGTTGAAAATCATATTTTTAGTTTTATTATCAGAAAACGAAAGGAGATGATCTTACATTTTAATGAAAGTAAATCTATATAGTTCTTAAGTGCAAAACAATGTTTATCATAAACGAAATCCTGAGAACTGGATTTCAAACAAGAACAAAGTGAGATCAACATAGGACAAATTATTGTTATGGAAAGCATGTTTTGATTTAGAAGCATAAAATATCCGAGTTTTTTAAACTAAATAAGAAACAGTGTTGTCTTTCTCAAAATCTATAGACCAGTTTTGTGCCTATTAATTACACTTTCAATACTAACGAAACTAGGGGAGCGTTTGAACTGAGGTTGAAATGGGACTGAGAGTGAAAAGGTAACAAGGTGAAAAAAGTAAAGAAGAGGAGGAGGTACAGCCGCGAGAACCTTTGTAAGAATAATATGCTATATAGTTTATAAAAATGTTTGTATAAATTCACTTGAATAAAATATTTAAGAAAATAGAACCTAATCAGCATTAATTCGTAAACTAATTTAACGAATACAATTTCTGCTCTTATTTTCAGACTCAATGTTAACGATATTTATTGAAAACATGTTCCCTTTTAGAAAGAAACTTATGGTATCTTCACCCTCTTCACTCCGGTACATGTAATATGAGACAACAATATTCTTATTGTAATTGATTGGTTTGATTCGTGTAAAGAAAACTAAACAAAGAAAATTGAAATATAGGGTCAGATGAAAAAAGTCACACACTCCTCAATTAAACTCGCACACACCCTCCTTATACTAAATCATTTGCATACATAGTAAATGAAGTGTGTAGCTGTAACCAAACATAACAGAAAAGATTAACATTTGTAAGTGTGGGTCGAGTTTAATCCAAATAAACCAATTGCTTAGATCTAATGCACTGGTTTACGCTTATTGACATTGTGTGGCTCGTTTTGTATTTATGGTCCAATACTTGCAAATAACGTGTATGTTGTTTGTAGTATATGCTTTTATATATATGCAATTGAGAATATGCTTAACTCAAGAGATAAGGTATAGTCTAAACAAGAAAAGCGAACAGGGGCAAAAAGCCAACAAAACAGAGTTAGAACTGACACTTTGGTTCAATTTGGGTTATACAGGATCAAATACATTTAAGGTTAAATATATCATTTTTGTCTGGCTTCTAATACTAATCAGGTGATCCAATGTGTAGGTATTTCGTACATTAAATATTTTTCTTTGTAATATTAAAATACATAGTAACAAGGACTCGGTAACAGGACCTCTCCAACATCATGATGATGTGCTCAACAGAAGGTTAAGGTGCGAATCCCAGCAACAAGGTATCGCACATTTAAATGAAATTTCGTAATATCAGTGATTGTATTGTCTCCCCAATATAATATGTTAAATTGGATCTATCATCTTACATTATACCAATATTCTATATCATATTTCTATCAAACTATATAGTCATCTCTAAAATTTTGAGTGTCACCAGGATGCAAACTATCGTGGATACTAACAGTCTTTAATAGATTTCGTGAGATATAGTTATACAAATCTGAATATTAAATACTAAATTCTAATTACTTAGTATTTGTATTCATAAAATTCAATATGTATACTTTATATCCGCAAAAGATCTGATAAATCATACCAGCTGCTGATGAGCATCATGATAATCTGTGAACACATGAGATGACCATGAATCTAAACATTATGTGTTTCTAAGGATGATTCAATGCATTAAAACACCTATGTCTACAGAAGACAAATGGAAATATGAGTAACTCTCCGGAAGTCACTTTCGAAGCCAAATTAGTATATTCAATATTTTATCAGCTAGATGTTCGTATTCTTAAAAGTACTAAAGCTAATCTATAGCTGTGCGTATAAATTTAAAATCTGACGTCTGCCAAAAAGAATTTCGCGTCAAGCTTATCTTGAATGTAGATATGAGATTATTTCACTTAATCTTTATTGCATTTTGTATGGGTAAATTGTACATAATCTCTTTCATTGCTCTACCGTAATTCGTCTACTAGTTTCCTGGTATCTCAATGTTTGCAATTCTAATTTTCTAGAATTATACAAACATATAATGCTGTAATTTTGGACTCGTAAATTCTTCAGATCACCGCATCAATGTATGTAACAATTGTACTTACCTGAGTCCCTTCGATACCGTTCTATTTCTTCTATAACTGGAAATGAAATAAGATAATATTAGTTTGATTCTTGGTCACTTCTTAGATTCATTTTCTTGTAACTTCCAAGACAATATTTCAATCTGCCAGTGGAAACTAAAGTCTTAGTCTGGTTTAAGTCTTATTTATTATAAATACATTTTAGATACGCCAAACACTAAGGGCAATATTCCAGACGTAAAAAACTTAAATACCTTCTGGTGTTATGTGAACGGCTCTTAAATAATCTTTATGAATGACTTGAACCATTTCAGCAGAGAGGACTGAATTAACATGGCACATGATCTGCTAAAGTTAAACATTTATTGATTAATAAGTATACTAAGTGGCGCCCAGCCTCTTGAAATGTTTTAAATATAATAAACTTCCACCGTTGTTGACGTCGAGTAATGACTGATAATAGGATATAGAAAACGTTGGTAACGCGATGTTAATTGACTCAAAACAACAGTGAAAGCACTACATATCACTCATGCAGAACCTCGATTCTGCTGCCAAACTGTATCATATTAGTAGCCACTCTCAAGTAACAACACTTAAGGTCTATGAAAACAAGCATATCTGAAAGCACAGATTCAGCTACAATACGTTACGCACAAACAAAATAAAACTGGAATACAAATTACGAGAACTAAATAATGGTAGTTCAGGGCACAAAAATGTTTTGAAATATCCATAATCCTAGCCCTTTCTTACAGCAAGCACCGTGAAGCTAGTATGCTAAACTTTCACATAAGACACTCAGGATCAATCACCGGGAAGAAACTAATTATCAGTTTTTAGTCGCATATATACCGCGAAATTAAAATTATAACAAATTCGCTTGCGGTGGCGCTGAAGCAGTTGAGATGGCCATTAAACATTTTAGTCTAGAGAGTGGTAGATCTTTATCTGAACAATTTCGAAGGAATACAAGAACCGTTTTGGCCGAACATACAAGTCTGTTCCAGTACAAAATTTGACGAGGTTCTAAGGGATTAGAAATATTGTGAAGGACATTCATATGTGTCTGTGAAGTTACATGGACACTAATTCATGATCTACTGTTTTAAACTGAACATATTGAAAAGTGAATCAAAATCCATACCTGCAATTAATGGATATGGAAAAATACCATTTCTAGCTGGGGTTGTTCTAGATTTTCGTAATTCTGGTAATCCTAACTATATGGTAATACTGATTTTTGTAAGGAGCTAAATATTGTATCGTGAATACTTTTCTTGTTCCTGATCTTGTTCCTTAAAGACCTATTTCGTATAATCAGTACTGTAGAATATAGTAGGAATAGTTGACCTCAACGCTATCACAAACCAGTATTTGTCACACATGCTGTGTAAAATATTTTTTCCATAATGCTTTTCTCCTCATGCACAATAATTCAGGATTTGACACACAAAAGTGTCAGCAATTACAATGACTTTCTAACTTCCATGACTTAAATAGTGATTATATCTTCGAATCCAGAGTCACCTGAAACTTGAGGGTGACTCTAAACACGTGGAGAATTACACGGAATGATCTAATTAAAGTATTACAATTTTTACACTAAAAATTTAGAGTATATAAATTGTTACTAGTAACAATACAAAATAAGGATATGTTATAGACCTCTAAAGATAATACATATAACAAACATTCTATCAAGGGAAGCAGAGCAACTGAAATGTTCAAATAAACCTTAGATTTAATATTTAGAATTCATAAAGTAGCGCACATCTTCCACATTTGCTTTTTCCTTCTCTGCGCGCACATATAGCACATGAGACCATATTTGACATGCAAGCCACTGCACTCATTCCGAAATCTTTGAAGAAGTAGCTTCATAAAATGTGACTCTTAAGAGCAGAACTCATTTCTTCTAGCGTACATTGTCTGCGCTTTGAACATACGTAAACCCTCTAGTAAGTTCTTAAGATTTGAAAGAATGAGATAAAGGGCTAAGTTTGCTTGCACATTTTTTATTTTACTGTTCAGATATAGCCAAAGATTGTTGTTCAGAAGTACCCCACTACTTAAAGTTTCTAACAACTTCCTTTGATAGCCAATAGATAGCACACATATGCTCAAACGTAGTCCTGATATGACACTAACAGGACACAATAACATCCACACAAAATAAAAATTAAACCTTACACATACCTAATCTTACACGCACTTAATCTTACACACACCTAATCTTTTGAAATACAGATATTTTGTGATTTTAGTCCCCTTCTCATTTATTTCTATGCTTTCTTACTTGAAACAGTTAGTTGATGAAAATCATCTTAAGACAAATTATGCACCTTTCTACAATGTTTCATTTCAACTGCAGACGAAATGTTTGTGCCAGGGATGAGAGCAAACAAAAGAACTTACTTACGTTCAGAGTCTCCCACTCTTATTCTATTAATTTGTATGTTATTGTTGGTAATCTTCTAATAAGCATGCTTTCTCGAACGTTAAACGTTATCAATTGCGAATATTCATCTACATTAAATATTTGCGTTAGAGTTGGAGAGATTTTCGTTAGACTAACACATGAAGGGAGAAAAATCAAGAGAAAATTTAAATATGCTTACAATCATGCTTGTCCAAGAAATCTTCGATAGCGTCAGCTGAAATACATAACAGAAAAGGATAAAGTTTATATTGTCGAATAAAATTTAGTCAACTATTTCATTCCCGTAATAACTGTTAGTTTTAAATTTAAATGTCTATATGTAAATATTAAGTATTAGCATTTATAATACTACTTGGTCAATTTAGTGAGGCATATGTCATTGCAAACAGACTTACTCTGCGAGTAGACTAACGAAGAAGGGAAAGATAGGCGTCTTGAGAAATACTCGTTTTTTAGCAGGCATGATACAATGTTTGGTAAACTTTTACAAGTTACTTCATACGGAAGAGCCTAAGAAAAACTATATTATGAACAAAGACATTTTAATTATTATTCGAAGATACAAAAATAACTTTGATTACAATGTTAGTGTAATTTTGAGTTTCATTATAAGTAACGTTTACTCGCAAATATTTATATAACAAAAAAAAAAGGAAAAAAGTGCTAAGTTTAAAGAAGCTGAAATTATTTTCAAAGTATGATGACTTCCTATTCAGTGCATATTAATTATTCTACGAGAAGAACCATATCAAGTTTGATAGCATATATGGAATAATATCGAACCTTAATATCATAGCATCAGAGAGAATGTAGAATTGCTATATTGATAAATGTCTAATCTTTATTATTTTTATAAATTTCAAGTAAAATCTATTTAAAATGAAGCCTACAATTTAATATTGTGAACTTTATATTTTTTTTCTCTTTTTCATCAAAAGACTATAAAAATGTTTATTTCAATATTTTCCATCGTAATCGCATCTGCACATTTAATTCCTATTGCTATTTTGATAATTGGAATAATGTTTTCATTTGTATTATACTTAAAATCTTTCACAATCGAGAATAAGGATATACAACTGATTTTTTTTGTCGAAGAACACGTTAAATTGAACTAAGTTTTGCACATTGCTAAACACATCATCAATTAAAACTTAAAATAGACATATTGTTAAAACATAGCAATGTTATGTTGAAATGTAGCAAGTAAAAGATATACCTGTACTCTTGGTAAATCAGTACATACCTTGATCAACAGTATGGGTTTCTTTCTGAAGAGCAATACAGGATCCAAGCGTTGTAGAACGTACAATAGTTCTCGATGTTGGTAAGATGGATCTGCAGCACTACTCGTAAACCAAAATAACTTAAACTTTCTGAAGTTTTGGGGCTACTGTAAATGTTTCTTTTACATGAAACTGAATGACTTCTTAAACCCAATTAATTACTTTGAGTTCCGGTTATAAAAGTGGCTACTTGCTTCGTAGATCAGAATTTGACTTTCTTACTTACTCCTACGCTCAGAAGTACTCTCATCTTAGTAAAATGCATCAAGCATGGAATGTTCTGCCGAGTGTGATCAAAGAAAATGGCGCCTCATACTCTGATAATCCCTCAAACTATGGTAATTGTTAGGTGAAAAAGTGGTAACAGACTGAACTTCAACTCAGTTTATTTCTATATTTTAGGATAGGTATCAGTTATTTTTACCGCCATGTGCTTGCATTCTTTTCACAGAAATGGTTTCTGATATCTGAAACAGTATACCAAGAAAATCAAAGCATTTGAATTAATCCAAAGGCCAATTCCAATGTTTCCCCTCATTTTCTTTGCACTCCATATTTCATATGTTATCTAACGTTTAACCTCGTGTGGTTCTTACTTCTTTGATCGAACCTTTTACGCGTACGAAAGTTGAAAGTGTAGTTTGCAGGATTTGATTTACTGACATGTCTACTATCTTTTGCAGAACAGACTACGGGATTCTGAATCACATTTAGGCTACATTTAACATGGGAGTACATTTTAATATACACTAAAACAATGTAAATTGTTTTATAATCAGTGAAAATGTGATTTACAAATCACAATATTTATAATAATTGTAAATTAGTAGTAACAAACTCAATCTGAAATGGCAGAAATACTGGCAACGTAGAATAATACTTACCATCATCAAAGTCGCCCCCTTCTTCTTCTAAAACATACAAGAGAATGAATTCATTATTTCTAAGGCATAGCTATCTATCTGTCTATAATAACTGTCTAATATTTGAATACATGGCTGTACAGTGATACTTTTCAAGAATACTTTGGTACCAAGCATGACAATGTATGTGAGAGACAAGAGATTAAACAAAAATACGTCTGTTATAGATCAAAGGCGTTTTGTAAACAGATATAATCTAACATTCCTTTCGCGTAACCGGTTTCAAACATAATAGTTATCCTAATTTAGAATATATCAAACTTGAGATATTACCAATCTCTTATCATAATGTTTAATTCGATTCTATTGTGTGATAAAGGTATAGATAAAAATTTAAAATGCATTGAAACTATGGTTAGCAATCAGTGCAAAACTGCAGATATAGGGGAGAAATATGGACTTTGTTTCAAAGTTATTATAGTAACAAAATTTATCTGCGTGAGCGAATCGAATGAATTAGAGTCAACTATTTTAAGTGCTTTCAAAAATAAATTCAGAAATATGCAGCGGAAGGTTACAAATCGTCTATACTCATTTATTTATTAAACATTGAGAAAGTTGCCTAATGATCAAATATAAAAGTATAAGTGAACTGTGTATTGCTATTTCTACCAGGATGCTCTTACATATTTAGAGACAACTTATGATGATATATATGATATTGCTACCAGGAAAACCATTTATTTAAGTACATTCCTACAAATATAGGATAAGCCTCAGCGCCCTGGCCTCCAACAAAGTGCCAATGGAACACATATGAACTGGAGTCCTTAATTATATTAGATGTACTTATTCCTATAGAAACACAGTTTGCGCAAAAAATAACATCTTCATCATTATGCACTTTCAGTTCACTCTAGCATTGAAGCAGTATTTGAGTACTCTAAACAAGTATTTGAGTTCAATAAGTCGTATTGCTTGTACATTAAAACAAAGAACTTTATTTTGTCACTGACTGGGAGAGAAACCATGATACCAGTGTCACGTATTACATAGGAAGCAAATTGTTACTAGTTACTTTGAGTCAAGACAAATTCAACTTATGATAAAGATACAACATTTAATCTCCTGAAATCCATAATTGGGACTGTTGTTCAAGTTCAAAGGCTACAGGATTGCCTTTTCAAAATACTACAGGCTACTTCTTGTCCTAGTACTTGAATGAATGTTTAAAAAAATGTAAAATAGAGATCGATATAATTATCAACAGTATATAAATAATAGAGGGTCGCGTTCTCTTTATAACATATCATATTTATCTTAAAATATAAGAGATCATACTGTTCCGTAAATCATTTCTTTAAATTTTCTCATTCAGTGTCACGCCAATCTACACCCTCGTGTACCATAGTAGCTCAAATGAACATCGTTTGCGTTAACCGCTAATATTACACATTCAATTGATTTTGATTTAGATCCATTTTCTCTGTGGTGTGAAAAAGTGTAAATACTATTTAATAAATATAAAGCACAGCATTTTAAATATATACGAGACATTTCGTAGCTTTTATCCAAGCTATAGTTTTGTAATTGCTGTTATGTTTCAAGGATTATTGTTGTTCTCTTCATCTGAGCAAATTAATATAAACGCGTGTTAATGCCACTCAAAGGAGAGGAACACTAACCGTTTTGGAAACATGCCAGTCATAATTTAGTAAATAAATAAAGGATTCTCACGTACCATATTGCTCTGTTGCCCTGTGTAGAATATCTGCCACTGTAACAAAAACGAAACATACACATTACATTTTAAACAAAGTGATTAGAAATCTTAATTTATTTCATAATTTTAGATATTTGCAGTAGGTATTAATAAATAGAAATTTTCGTTTTCTAAATAAAATTATTGTAAGTTTAATTAGTTCACTGAATGACTAATATATCATCAACTTTTGATTTTTGTTAAGGAAACAAGGTATCTCGTAACACGTTTTGCGTGTAGAGCTAAAAATGTTCTATTTTAAATCGTTGATAGCGTTAATGGCTACTAAATTCTCTTATTGGATCGATTTCTCGAAGACATTTGTATAGTTTCAAAATATACTTCCAAATCAAGGTCTGACTTCGTATTTTCAACAGATTCTACCAATAAGCAGCGAAATATGCTAACCTTTCGTTTATTTTCATAAAATTATTTTCTGCTAATAGCGTACATAACTTTTTCATTTTTCATGCCAACTTTCGAACCAAATGTAATATAGCATTTGGAAAAAATTTTCACTCCAATTTAAAAGAAGAAATTTAAATTCCTGTTTTCTTACATTCAATTGAAACTTAAGTTTAAGAATTCAGTAATACATTTTGTTTTATATTCCTTTCAACTAAAATTAAATAGTTAAGCCACTCACATACTATTTCTTGAAGGATGTACACACACCATCCATAATTAATCTGTCCACTTTTCTCTTACCTCCCGCAAGTAATTCATCGAATTTCAACTGAAACACATATTTTAGATCTAGTTTACCAACCGGCATAACCTAGTTTAACTTAATGGTGCTTGGTTAACCTATTACTCTAAGACCCAGTGTTGCAATTTGCATAGACGAAAACAATAGATACACTGCTACATCAGAATTAACTGCATTCTTCAAAGCCGAAGGGTAAAATTAGCCAGAGAAGCAGTCATTGCTCACAGACTAGATCATCTCATCATGCATTTTGTTCTTTCTTTTCATACTCTGTATTTCACGGGCTTCGGTCCCAGGGCAACAAACAATATGGCGATCGAAAAACGCCCAGAATCTCCCGAAACGGTTCCAACGCCGGCCGATTGGCGAACGATCTAGACATGCACGAAAGGGCATAACGACTTATCCACGTATGTTTCCAGACACCTATTTGCTCAAAAGTCAACGAACATGAATCACCATCTAGCAAAGAGCAATACGTACAACAAGATCAAGACAGTTGGTGAGATACTTCGAAGGTAAATTTGCACATCATTCTCGTTCACTTTACTCGTTTTTGCTTAGCAGCTTCGAAAACAAATTTCAGAACCATAAACAGCTTCTACAACAGTTTTCTAAAGACAAACCATAGAGCAACTCATTCCTAACCTCAATGGTGTTATCATAAAATCTCCAGACCGAAACCTTGCCCTAACTATTGTTAAAAAAAAAACATAACTTAAAAATATTTGAGAAGACTGCAACCATGGCCAGCTTAACCAATCAACGCATTAAACAATCATCTACACTACGTAAATCGTCACTTTTATCTGTTGTGATCTGCGATGTTGATCCTTCATGCACGGGAGAAGAAATTGCTGAAGAGGTAAAACAAAAGACATATGATTTCATTTAAGTAATGGCATCACATGTAAGGCTAGTTCTACTTATTTTGTACGAGTACTTACACAGCCATACGAGACAGTGAACGACCTCCTCACGTTAGGTGCTTATATCTACAGCAAGAGACATCATGTAGAACCTTCCCGTACACAAGCATCAATACCAATAATTTGTGAAAAATGCAAAACTTTTAACTCACACTCCACTAACCAACCAAAATGTGGCTATTGTTGCTGATACTAACCTACTAGTTAGTACAATAACATGCAGCCACCTGCCAATAAAATCATCCTACCTATAGCTATATGTGAAAAGCCGGACGTTAACGGGAACCAACGAAACCAGACCCTGTAGTTCCACTCAGAGTCCACGACCAATCCCATGACATAACCAGTGCTCAAGAAAAACATCATGCCCTCATCAAACCTATTACTGAACAAATGTTTCATTCATCACGCTTACACTCCAAAACATTCAACCAGCGCATTGTTCACATATCTTATAAGAGATCCAAAGTTCAGCGAAACAAGTATTCCAATGCACTTTTTATGCTACTTGTTCAGGCTCATACGTCCATTTCGTAGTAGCACCTTGCATAAGTTCAGATTAATCATAAACAACAAGATAACACGAATTAATAAAAGTATCATAATACTATTCTTGAACATTAACTCACTCAATAAACATTTGTCATTATTTAAAGCTTTATTGCTGGAAAAAAGCAAAGGCTTTTCTACTACAGGCAACACACCTTCCATCAAAATAATTCTTCAAACTCTCTGGTTATAAATTCATTTGTCAGGCAAGGAATTTGCTGTCTTTACGATCTAATGAACAAGCAGCACTAGGTTTCAAGCCGTCAATACCTCATCGCCTCCATTCTATTCCACAACGTGCATTAAAAGGGCATATTATCTCAATATTATATTTCAAAAACCTATGAAGGTATTGAAAAAAATGAAAACTTGGAGAAGTCGGAAATGTTTTGTACTAATACGGTATTGATAAACCTTTAGCACGCAATACAGCTTCAATTCTAGACGGAGTGAAATTTGAAGCCATTCTTCTTGCAGCACAACCTCCAGCTCAGTTAGAGACGAAGTAGGTGGAAATCGACGCCGGGCACTAGTGTCCAAAACAGTTCACAGAGGCTCGAAGATATTCAAGTTGGCGATTGCTCGAGCCAGGGAAGATGTTGAACCTCGTCAGCATGATCGTGAAACCAGCAGTGTGAATGAGAGCATTATCATATTGGAATATACCTTTACCATCTGGAAAATAAAGTTTGCACCATTAGGTGGATTTGTTAGGTGTGGTGCGACAAGGTTACGGCCGTATACTACGATATATCGCCCAGACTACAATAAAGCCATCACCATGTTTGACAGTCGGTCGAAGACAGTTCAAATCATCTGCCAGAGAGGGTGTTTGCCAGACAAGTTCCAGCTTTTGTGGGCATTGCACCATGCACGCCATCTTTTAGCATTATTGTCAGTTATTAGGGGCTTGGGAACAGCACGACCCTCATGAATATCCATTTTTTGCCGTTTCCGCCTAACTGTTTTGGATGACCTTGGAGGTGTGTAGGTGCAGATTATGTTCTGTAATAATTTTCTCGGCCGTTGTTTTCTTCTGCAACGTTACAATCCGGTTAAAGGAGCGGCGGTCCCTATCCTGTAGCTTTGTTCTTCGATCACTGTTGTTCATCGGCAACTCTGTTTTACCATGAACTATGATTGCAGTCATGACTTTCGTGACCGTGGTTTGTGCTGAACCATAGAACGTCGCTGGTTTTCTCATACTTGCTCCAGCTAGACGGGCATCCACAACCAAATCTCTACGTCAAGCCTGGACATACTGGTCATTCACTACAGCTGCACAACGTTCACAATCGCTCCGCCTCACTCTACTATTAGTGCAAGTCAATCCTACCTGCAACAAACAAGCGACATTTGATTTACACAGTGTTCAGTGTTACCAAGCATAGTTACAACGTGATTTACATCTTTCGACAACTGTTTCCATTATTTCGTTCAATACCTTTATGTAACCTTAATCACAATCTATTTTCACTAACCTTAATCATGATATATTTCACACAAAATACATTTCACTAGTTATATTAGCAACAATACAAACGGCCTACTTCAACAATTACCCAAACGTACACATCCGATCATCCAAACCACTCCAGATATTCATCTTCTGCGCTAACGTCATCCAACGCTCTATCCTAGAAGTCCTGCATACTATAGGAAGCGACCATCTACCAATCAAACTCAGTCTACACCATCGACCATCCCAATAACCTGACCAACGTCCTACACAAATCGTCAAAAGATTTGATCACGCCAATTTGAATCAGTACGAAAATTTCATCTACGGCAAATTGCTTAACGTTCAAGAACTAACCAGTCTACCAGACGCTACAAATCATCACCGAAATCATTCGGAGCGCTTCAATTAAGACTATCTCAACATTTACAACAATACCGTACAAACCGAAATTATCACCCAATACTTCACACAAGTTATACGTTCCCGACAGGCTTTCCGAGACTATATAACAACTCACAACCCAGCAATTTAAATTTTCATAGGCAACTACAAGGATCAGTTCAAAACCTTTCAATCTCCTCACTGGTAGAAAGACAAAACAATATACTGATTGCTTCGATAATGAACCGATACAAACTGATAAGGAAAAAGCTAGTGCCCTTGTAAAGTATCTACGGGAAATCTTCACACCACAGCTCATCGCCAGAACACATCCAGTAGTTAAACAGAGTCAACATTACGTCACCAGAACTACAACCAAGGCTAGCCCATCCTATCAAAAAAGACAAACCACTTACTGTACCGATCACCATAGAAAAATTGGTCACCACAACGATTTGAAAGAAAAATACTGTTCCAGGCCAAGACGGTGTCACATACAGACATATCAAAGAAGGACTTGCAGCGAGCAATGCTCCAAAAAAGGTTTGTTCTTAATATATTTGATAAGGCCTTCCACATAACTTTTTCAATTAAGACTTACTTTTTATAATCGATTTTAATAATTTAAAAATATCTGGTACTAATGTGCTAGCGCCATTGACTTTGGTCGGGAAAGGACTGAAATTAAGACGCCATACTGCTTGAAGTTATGGAAACTATTTCATCAAACTTTCACAGGCTAAAATGGTGCTTGGAAAGTGTTTCAAAATGTGTAATCATAATATCCCGAAACAAGGTGGATTCTTAAATTCAGTCAACTAAAATGGTGATCTCCGGTATAAGTTGTCCTAACATGGTACGGGTGGTTTAGAGTACCGGAGGGAATCAGGTGATTGAAGGTAACGGTAGAAGGACGTTCTTGGTAAAAGTAAATAAATATTTGGATTGCATTCGAAGTATAAAATGAATAAATAAAGATTCAGAATTTCAATTTACATAATAATTTTATTGCAAACTAAAATATGAATTTAAAAAGGTAAGTTTCAAAACCTTTTAAACTTTTTTTAAAGTAATGCGAATGAAGGAAGTTAGTTAGTTCGAGTGATGTTTCTATTACCCTCAGCAGTAAATAAATTTTGCATTCAAATTCTACAATTTATAAAGTGAAACAATTTAGAAAAGCGACGTGAGAAAATAGGGCTTTAGGAAAGTACGCTCGAAACTGATTTAACTGTAACTTTTAAAATGGTGGTATTATTTGATTAAACTAATGACGTGAATATAACACACCAGGAATTCCACCAGGACGTTGTTGATTGGTTTGAAAAAATCAGGTTAGTGTTGTTCTAATGAGTTTTTTGTATTATGGCGAGCCTTCTAGAAGGTTTTGTGCTTAGAATAGAATCTTGTGTGAAATATTTATCCTGACTATTCTAATTATTATAATTTTGTAATTGAGCAATGTTTGAAAAAATCAGGATAGTTTTCAGTCGAGTAAGGCATTTTAGTAATTATTCAGTTATGGCTTGTAATCTATATGTTTCTTGAGAGTGAATGTCAGTTTTAAACGTGATGGGTTGAAAACTTTAGTTTTTGAGTCCTGGCTTAACTTTGGCAATCTGTGTATTATTAGGGTTTGTCTTGTGCTCAAAATTGGGTTATCAGCTTGAATGGGTGTAATTAGGAATTGTTTCGAATGTGATGATCGATTTAATTATAAATGTTCGTCCATAATAGTAGTTTGAATTTTCTGGGTTTTCGGTAGTGGCACCGATTGTAATTGTCGAGTGAGCAAAGGAAAGTCGTCATGGTTTAAACATGGTTATTCAGTTTTGTTTAGGAACTGTGGTGTAAGGTTGGTACAGATGCTTATGTGAAAGCGTGCCATTGGTTTGGTTCAGAGTTGGTTTGGTGGAATTGTTGAGCAAGCGAAAGACGGTTAGTTTTCAAAGTTGGGTTTGAGATTTACGTGATTGAAAAGGCGATTGCAAATATTCATTATCATTAATTGTGAGTTGTTCAAATAACAAATATATTTAAAATGTTGAGGTAAAATAATAAACAAAGTTAACGAAATTTTTTGGTTGAATCTGAACCTATGTATGAAAGATTAGCACGATTAATCGAAATTGTATAGTCTGTGGTTAATTAATCTAAGTAGCGGTCCTCCTTAATAAAACGTACCTAGTTCGGAGTAAATTAAATGGATTTTGAGATTTAAATGAATTGAGTAAATCTTTTTTCTCATCCTTGGGAATTTCCCCCCAACCAACAATTAAATTTGATTGATACTCGACTAAACTTACTGGGATTGTCTCTGACCTAAATTGGTTTTGAAAACGAAGATTGATGAATCTCGTCCTCGTTTCGATCCTAGAGTTAAGTTCCTTTAATTGAAACTGAAGATATTTCAATATATTTAGCTGTTTTAATTTCTGATGAGGTTTAATGTTATTAATTGTTTTTTGAGTTTATGAGTTTGGAAGAATACTATATTCTAATTCTCTGTGAATTATATTTTTGATTTGAAAAGCTTTGTTTTGTTGTAAACTTTGAATAATATTTAGTTAACCCGGAAATGTTTTATGATATTAAACCAAGAATAGTTCAATGTATTTTGATGGATAAATTAGACATTATGTTAATAAAATATCAACGAATGTTTTAGAGGTCTTTTCTTTGTATGTTAACCTCAGGATAGTATTATTCTCAAAAGCCACTCAAGTTTCCATATTGCCATAAAGGCATCTTGTTGGCCTCAGTTTAGTTTTCTCGTTTCCTGCGTCCGAGATTTCGGTGCGAGGTTTCAGACTGCATACTCCAAAAGTTTACAGTCATCTACAACTTCGTATTGCGCTCAGGTTGCATACCACAGTGGAAAATCTCTAAAACACTGATATTCCTCAAACCTGGTAAACCTCCCGACAAAGTAAGTTCGTACCGACCCATCCGACTCATTCCTACCGTAAGTAAATCCTTAAACGAATCATTGTAAAACACCTACAAATCCACCTGCAAGACCGAAACGTTTTCCCAACACACTACGCAGAATTCCACCCCGACTACAATTTCTCCGTCTTTCCACTCATATCACGAACCATTACAATACATACAAACCGTCATATCTTGTCTTTTTGATTTGGAGATAGCTACAAACAAAGTATAGCACGCAGGACTCATGTCGAAACTACTTAACCTTCATCTACTAATGGCATATATCAGATTAATTTACAACTTCGTCACCGAACGCTTCGAATAAATCACCATGAATAATATTAAGACATAGAGGGCGTCTATTTACATAGAGGAGTTCCACAAGGATCAGTTCTCTCCCCATTGCTCCGCATACTATACTGTACAGAGTTACCACCTTTAACATAATCTCTACAGATTTAACTGTGCGTAAATGATACAGCCTTTCTAGTCACAGCCTAAACTATTCCCCAAATCAACAGTACAACGCAAACACCAATTAACATATTCACAAACTGATACCCTTCCTCAAAACTAACAACAAATACCGCAAATACCTTCTCAACCCCCATAAAACGCTCCCGTTCTCAACGAAACCTATAGAAACATCATGCTACTGTACAACAAATACAAATCAAACCACCACACACAGCAAAATATATAGGCACTACCTTTATCATCTAACGTAGAAACCACATCTGAAAGAGATCATGAACGAAGCCTACGGCCGTCTAAATCTCTTTAAAGGACTTACAGGTACAACAGGTCTAGTATCAACCACTATTATCAGTACGTACAAAGCGTTTCTAAGACCTGTCAACCTAAATCCCCAGTCCAACAGCAGACCTATACGCTCTAGTCACCTTTCCAATATCCTTTTTCATCAGAAACTTTACGCATTTGTTACATCACAAGTCGTTATGAAGATTATCACTCACTATTGATAGATACGATATACGATAACGCCACGTACCAAGATTGTCCTCACCAGCAACTAATCGACAATCATCTATCACTCCTTCTCAGTATCTACCTTTCCAGTTTCCTCGCTAATTATTCCTACATTCCAGAACTCACATCAGTTGCCAGTCTACACCCGCCTCATTACATACTTCCATCACACGCATTGTAACCCACTAAATAGTGACAAGGTTCACTTTATCTCTCATTCGTGCCTCGTCTCGCCCAGGGGGCAGAAGAAAACACTAATTAGTTTACACTAACTTTCCTCAATGTTATGAGTGTGGCGTTCGAGCACTTTATCAATTCATGATTATTTTCATGATATATATTATCTTTTTCATTTTTATAAACTTTCATTAAACCCTAAACAAATGAATGATTATGATGACAAATCCTAATGATCTTAATTTTGTAAATAATAATAGAAAATAAAGTGTTTCCTAAATTGTCTAGACTAAGTCCAATTCATCCGTTCCTCCTTATCTCTGAAAGCGTATCCATTAAAAAAATGGAGTAATATTTTCAGTGGGTATTGCTATAGATTCAACCTAAGCAAGTTGTAAAAGAAGGTTCCCCAGTCAAGTCGTTTTATCCCTAATTTTAACCCTCTAAAGCACACCTAATTAATGCTAACGTGAATACACACATGGGGTGCCAGAGTACCCCACCTAATATACGAGTATAAAATTAACAGTATAATAATATTAGTATAGAATCGTAATAGTATAAAATTAATTATAATCAATCCTAACTGAAAGAAAACTATATTGTGACATGCAAGGGGATAAAATAAAAATAAATGCGTTAACAGTGTTTTCAATATAATACATTATTGTTGTCCACATGAAACACACGTGTGTTCCGCACAAACTGGCATATTTCACATGCTGCAGAATGATTTCGTTTTTCTGTCTTTGTTTCTAGGACATAGTCCACATCTTGCTTGTTTTGGAAGTCGTGCACCTGTAGCTCTCACAGAAGATGCCGTGTCTTCAATTCCAAGGACCTCTTTGATACCAGCAGCCAAATTCCTAGGAAGAGGTTTCTTAAGGCGCTCCAGCATATAAGGAATTGCGAGTTGCATTCCGAGATTCTTCAGGAATTCCTTCGGTACGAGTTTTGCCTCTAAATCCAACTTATTCTAGAACAGAACCATTGAGTTCACACCGGCCTCACTTTCCTCAGTATCACTTACATCGCTTGCACCAATTTCATCGTCTTTTTCCGAGTCCAATTCTACATTGTCCTCTCAATCGCTAAAATTACTTGCAGAGTCATTCTCTTCATCTAGTACGGACAATACAAAATCTGGAAACTTGCTTGAACTTGTACTGACTTGCGCCATCATATATCATGGACGAAGCACTAATATATTTGTCTAAAGTAATTGTTCACAGGACAAAAGCTTATCTACGTGCACACACACCTGAGGTGATGTAGCACCCCACAGCCTATCTAAATGCACTTTATACGAAAGCTAAAAAGGTTTCACAACCACCAACATGAACGTCGACCTATCTAACTAGAATACAGCAAGCAACAGCAGATGTCCTTGCAAGCTGCGCTACTAGCGGAAATTCGAATAACTACTGGGGTGCTCCATCACCCCAGTGTGTTTTCCAGGGTAAATACTGTAGTAAACATAAATACTAAAGAAAATTTCACATCGGTCCACGTTTTAACGTACTTTCTAGAAAGGCCTTTTCGACAAATTTTGATCATTATATTGTGACTTTCAATTTTTCCTTATTTCTTAAATAACATTTTTTTATTAAAACTAGATTATGTAAACCACCGATATCCTTAATTTATATTTAGTATAAATTGCATTTATAAATGTATAAGCACCAAATGTACATACTAAATACGAGATGTAGACGTCTTTCAATAAAAATAGAGAACCAGTTTCTAATTAGCTAAAGATATTTAACCAAAAACCCATCTAATGTTTTAGCATATACTACTATTAAAGTTGTAGTGAATCTTGTGAAACTTACCTTTCTTTACATCTGCTCGAATGACATAAAAGGAAAATAAAGCGTTTGTATTATTAGAAAATACGCCAATTAATGAAATTTATAAATGACAAAATATTGTTTACAATTAAATAAGAGATTTGTATTGTATCAATCAATACCCAAAGTAAATAATTATTTTGCAAAAGAAGATAATTATATATATCCACCTCTGAACCCCGGTCAGAGCTGAAATGTTTACCGGGTCGTTTTGGACTAGGTCTATGATTGGAACCTAAACAATGCCGATGACACGATTTCGACCCAAGGCCGGAGAGAAATTTATTCTTTCCTTATTAACTGCGTTTAATCAAGGGGGTCGAGACAAAGGTTTTATCCCCAGAGCACGAAACATTCGAGGCTAAGTTACATACAGTAATAATATATGGAAATATTCTCATATCCCCCATGAAAGAAAACAAAAATACCCCGAGAAGTTGAAAATAAATATCTCCGTACGACTAAGTTAGTTCTGAGGCACCTGTCACTATTGGATCATCGTGTTGCAGAATCAGTCTGGTCATTTGAGTCAAGACCGGGACAGGTTTTGCACAATGAGACGCAGGGTCAATCAAGGCACCTATGTTTGG
The DNA here is from genome assembly GCA_022664845.1 of Lepisma saccharinum. Lineage (NCBI taxonomy): Eukaryota > Metazoa > Arthropoda > Insecta > Zygentoma > Lepismatidae > Lepisma > Lepisma saccharinum. Next base: position 112,154 of record JAGDQP010000275.1, read on the forward strand.
GTTAGACCGAATCACGAAAAGTGACCCGGTTTCAGCTCTACACTTGAGGGAGTAGGCAACTCAAAAATAATAAATGGCAAGGTAAGTCGAATGATACATAGTTGGAAAGGTCGGGGTGAAAGAAATATTTTTGACCAACTCTAGGATCGATTTTTTGACTCTGTTCATAATGGAGTGAGATTAAAGTTCGTAAAAACATTTTAAGAGTATTTTATTCATGCTGTAGGAGTTGAACGGAAGAGTACAAAGTGGCAAAACACTTCTCCGGTAACGTTAAATGTATGTGGTATATTTATAGATCTTAGTCCCCATTAGAAGTCCACTATAAATATGATTTGTTATTCCTTATATCGAGTTATGTTCCCATTTTCTGTTTTTCCGGAACTAACGGAAAGATAAGACAATGCGGGAATGAGCATTCCAGTTATTTAATTTGCGAACTTTTTTAGCTAACAAGTCTACCTCTGACCAACTCGTACGCTTCTGGTCAATTCTCATAAATTGGGCCAAAAAGTTAAAAAATAGACCTTTTCGGACTTTGACCTATCGATATTATGAACAGGAGAAACTTATAGATACCGCAGCTGTTCCAAATTAATCTCCATAAAGATCTTTAAAATGATAGAAGTATTATTTCACGCCTCTTGGAATTTAAAATGTTTGAGTTATATCCGCCTACTCCTTCAAGGATCGGTTTCTCATTTGAAGATCTAAGGCCTAGGGGGATCGATAGCGCATATAGAAACTTTGTAAGATATGTGTGTTATCACCTTGCACTCTTCTATTCAACTCCTACAGCACGAGCGGAAGAATCATAAAAAGTTCATTTTCGAAATTTGAACTACGCCACTTTGAATAGGAGCAATATATCAATCCAGGAGTAAATTCAAAATATTGCATTCATCAGGATCTCTCAAATGATATTAAAATACTCCTGACTTTGTAATTTAAGTTATTGTATTTTCCCCCACCTGCTTGAAGGAAACGGGACAGAGGTGGAATATTTTAGCCTTTAATTTTAACTTCTCAAAATAAGAGAATATGTGTCGCAGAATTTCTTCATAATTCCATTCGATTCCCAGACAGTGCGGGGACATGCTATAGATACAGATAAATAAATAAAATCGATATAAACATATAAGAAAATTCAAAAGTATGCGTTGTTTCGGAAGCCCTAAAATGTATGGCGGAATCGTTACAAATGACGTCATATCTCGACACAAAATTATGCACTAGGTGTCGGTTTAAATAATCACACTCGAATTAGTATCCGATACATCTATTTAAGAAAAGTTTATGATTGAGAGGATGCCGCATAGACAGATTTCACTACCTAAGAAGTTAATTACAAAGGAATTAATAGGAATTACAAATGGTTTAGTAGGGCAAGCATAACAAATCCTCTAAGCTGCATTCGTTGGTAGTATTTGATTATGATTTACTAATCCGACACCACTTACATTATTATTTATCGAGATATGACATCGTTAATGAAGATGGTAGACATGACATCGTTAATGAAGAACTTTGACCGTCTGTAGCTTTGTAAATTAAACTATGTCGAAACTTCCTCCAAGAAACTTTATTCTTGCTTTCGTGTTAGGGATTCACTTTCAAATCTTGCACTGATAATACTAGTCTATTTGCACAGATTCAGTCAACGTCAAATCCTATCATGTACTTTAACTAAAAGTAATATAGCGAACATTTATTTCAGCACTTTTCAATGCTGAATAATTCGATATTTTTCCTTATCTGTCTATTTTTTTAATTAATTATTGAATTGAAATTTTTGTGTTCCTGTCTTAAAGACAGTTTAGAATATTTTCACGTTTGACAAACTCTTGTAAAACAGTTCTTAATATTTCAGCTTTATCAATGTGTACAACATATAAAAAGTTCCTTGGCCTGTATATATATATATATATATATAAAGTGCATACATTTTATTTGCATTAAGTACAAATCTGGAGAGCGGGTGCATTTACGTGTGCCTATTTGCTACAATTAACTCTGTAGGAAATTGGAAGCGGAGTACTATTATTTTCCACTAATATTTCCATCATATAAGAAACAAGAACCAACTAGTGATATAAGTACTTGTTGCTAGACAAGTATTGCTGTAAAACATTGTTTATTTACATAATTAAATGATGAATTACTTACCATACTCGATGTGCAAACTGCGCAGTAGCTTAATGACTGAAATACGAATACAGGTTAGAATCTAATATGATGTTAATAAATCAAGTTCTTTAAGTAAGAAATTGATCGGACTGACTTTGAGTACTTCTGTGTTAAGTAATCTAATGATTTTCACGTCAGAACCTCGATTTCTTTCAAATATGAAACATAATATTATATAATGAGATAGTTTGAATGCTAACAATTTTAGACTTTTTATCTACTGCGTTCGCAGCTACAACACTATTGGAATTTATTGTTTGAAAGGAAAAATGCACGTGCCTTCATTTGTATTTTTTCAAATCTAAGGCTCAAATTTGACATTGATTGTATACAAATGCAAATCAATACAAAACTCTACAAAATGCTTATATGGCATCTTTCTAACTTCCATTTCATGATATAAGATCTATCTTCACTTCACAGATAAACAAAAGAATTAGAATCTACTTTTCTTTTTTATATAATATATATATAGATCGATACTTAAGAATCAGGGAAAGAAAAATATTTTTGCCATATCTATTATTCAAATATCTCGTGGAACAAACTGTCCCAGTATGGAAGACATATAAGATGAAAATATAAAATTTGTCTGTAACACTAGATAGTTTTATAATGATTGACACCTTTACTATTACTCTTGGTTCATACAATTTTTAAGAATGCTTTAAATGCCTTAATTGAAATATTATGCTTCATTAAAACAGCAAAAGAATGCGATTTGTCCATTTTCTTTATTATACAGGAAGGCGCTTTAAAATTCCACAATACGCATTACATATAACTGGACAACAAATAAAGATTTCTTTATAACAGAGGGTCTATATGTATTCTCATAATGCATGATAACTTGTTAGAGGGGCACTTCAAATAGCAAAAAGAGGTAAATTGTTATTTAACCACGTGGTAAAACACGCTTAGATAAAAAAGATTGTGCTTACAGCAAGTTTTTTAATCACGAATCTAAATCAGCCATTTTATATACTAAAACGTACTGTGTTATGATAAAAGAACATTTGTATAGCAAATTATTCTATATACTCACGTTTATCCTTGTCTATCGATCGGAATTCACATCCAAAGAGGAAAAAACAAGGAGAATAAAAAATTAGAAACGATGGTAAACATTTCTTCAAACTGTTAACAAACAAGAGGAACATATTTCATCTCTCCAGATTAATTACTTCCCTGTTCTAACACGTTTGTTTTACATGATCTCATGCCTCTGCTATTTCACTAAAGATAAAATTAATATATAAATAAATTTTATAACCATTGTTCCTCATTGACAAAATTTACAACTAATCTGCATTCTAATCTTTACTGTATAGTTCGCGGAATTTGTGGTTGACAAATAAAAATACGTTTTGTGATTATACGAAATGTGGCGTAGGTATTACTTCTGCATTTTCATGTGTAAAAAGACACTTCTTCGTTCAACTACAGAAAATCCAAATTTTCGCACACTGGTGTGAATGATAAGGAATTTTAAATTCTTCTTCACGTATCCGTGAATATAACTTGCAAGAAACATAACCAGTACTATTGATTTGAGCGTTACATTAATTACAAAAATTATTATCCAAAGATGAAATGGAGGCAACTTCCGATTTTTTCTGTACATCAAGCCTCTGTAGGTACAGATACAATTGATATTAAAGAGTGAAAAGTATGTGACTAGACCGGGGATCGAACCCGGGACCTTTGGGTTACTGTCCCAATGCGCTACCAACTGCGCCACCCAGTCGACCCCTTTTCCACTCACACACCTCTCACTCATGGTGTCGATGTTCTCTGTCACCTTTGTGTAACCCAAAGGTCCCGGGTTCGATCCCCGGTCTAGTCACATACTTTTCACTCTTTAATAATACAAAAATATGTTTTAATATAATCAATAAGTGCATTCTCGTATAAGTTGAGAACAAACAAAAACTGCTAGAACTCACTAAACAAAATTAAATAAATCTAGTCAATTTACTTAATTTCTGTTTTACACAAGGCTCCTAAAATTGGATTTTGTTTTGTATGAGGATACATAAACCGGCGAATATTGTATAATTTACTTATTATGAAAACAAATCTTATAATCTTAACTACAGCTGTGCAAAGCAATCTAATAGCAGACCAAAATTCAAATTAATACATGATTACGTAATTTGTAATCATAAATCTTGTTTATTGAAATAATTCATAGAAACTAAATGAATGTTAATTCCTACTTGGATCTACACTAGAAATTCAAGCTGAGTATATAAGTTTGAACTAAATTTTTTCTAATAAAAGTCGAATTTACAGGCTATCGTAATTACTAACTAATAGAGGAAATTTTAAACCTTAGGCAATGAATTGATTTCTTTCTGTAAAAGTATGTACTGAAACCTGTATCTGACACATTGTTTGAAACAGTTCATACTAAACTTGACTCCAAAAATAAATAGTTTCTTCTTGTTAAGCTAAATTAGTAAGAGGTGCAAAATGTTCTAGTTGCTGGTACGAGATAAATTATCAATCAAAACTGAAACCATATTATTAGTCAGAGGTTTAATCAGGGAGGGTGAATGAAGTAAATATTGTGGGTGAAAGAGTATTATAAATAATACAATAAGTTACTTAAAATATTAGTTCAAATTTCGACACTATAATTACTACTGAAAACTATATACATATTCATATTCAATTCTCCTAGCATAACTCATAATGAATATAGTATGAAGACTGAAACTATTTTAAATCTTGTTTTCACAGTAGCAGTAAGTGGATTATATGTTTTTCCTTTTATCTGTTTCAGACTAAACGTATGTAACTGTTAAGGAGTATCGTCTATGTAGTAGCAATAAACTGATATCTATGTTAATAGTTTAAAAAGATCATTTCTCTTGCTCATGGAATATTTCTTTTCGCACTTGAAGAGCTTAATACTAATTTCTTGCTTCTACGAGGCTATGAAAACAGAAGTGTGTTTCAATAATATTTGTAACTAATATACTAAACGTATATAGTTTTAAAAAAGGATTACGAAATTAAACTAAGAACATACCTTTTGGTATTTTGAGGGCAATTAGAATTGTAGAAACTGAAAAAGTAAAGAAAGTAGCATTAAGGCATTTCATCGAAATTTGGAAATGTTTGTAATGGAATTTATGTCATTGTAAATAATTTTGGTTTAGAATGCAATACCGATCGAAAATTGCTATTTTAAAATGTCAGTTCCAAGTAATTAGTATAATTATATTGATCCAAATTTGGAAAATAATTTTGCCGGTTGGCACTTACTCTTTAGATCCAAGCATTTTCTGATGTTCAACTTCCTGTTATACTTGCGAAGCGCTATTTTATTTCGATTTTTTAAAAACACATACTATCAATAGTTTAGCTTTTGAGCTTTCACCAAAAATTTACTACCGTCTGTTTCTTAATTTCTCAAAATTTATATTACAGTATTTCCTCAAAATATTTGATTTTTGGCGTATAATGTCTAAAATTAATTTCAAAATTTGGTGTGAATATTTCAACGATATGTATTTCAATTCAAGTTCAGGTCTCACACACGTTTGCATCTGGAATACATTTTCAGAATGAGTATATGGTTAAATTTTTTGTTCAAAACAAAAGTAATTTGTTGTACTTTGTGTAAAACAAAAGTAACCTTTACATTACTTTTGAGAGAAAATTGGTGAGAAATTGATTGTAATTTTCTTCAGGAAATTTGCAAGTTAAATGTAATACCTTCGATTTAACTTAATTTCAAAACGATTGTGGGATCGCACTGCAATTTAATGTATAATTTATGATATTGAATTACGATAAAGAAACAGACTATTGTCTATATATAGAAATATATCGATAATAGTTTCGACTTTTACAGATGTTATGCATAGTTAATGAAGGGAATGGTATAGATCAACATCTAACTGTTCAGTACATTGTTAGTATGTTTCATTTCCATTGTTGTCCATCCTTCATTGATAGTAACGAACATATTTCAATAGAACAGCTCTATTTGATAAGAATAAGTGTAAAACATTCAATATAATTCAGTTAACCTTTCTGATTTCTGAATTTATCATTACAACTGATAAAATGTACGGTATGTCTTGCAAGTAAATTTGCGTTTTCTTAGTTTCTAATTTGGAATGTATTTACTACAGAGGCTGTTGTTGCCTTAGCCCTTCAGTAGACTCAAGAATTAAAACAACTCAGAGACAACGTTCAGACAACTACGGGCGAGAAAAGTAGGAGTCACGACCATATCATATAGGTAGCAACGTGGATTTCACTGACGGAAAGTGAAGAAAATGTTAGGAAACCTTCTTCGCAATGACAGACAGCAGCACTTAAACATGATAGTCTCACCAGGAATCAAGGAAAGTCCGCAACCAAAAACACTAGACAACGAAAATTAGATTATAAAGTGAATTAATTTGATAGGGTTTATGGTACAGCAATTGAGACTTTTAGAATCTGCAAACGCAAATAAATAATGAATGACAATGTTTATGCAAATTCCTTTCACAAAACACTTCGAAGGAAAAACACGTCTTTCGGTTCTTACCTTGATAACTTTAGTCCTCTTTTCTATTCCATAGCTCTACAAATGACGATATATCTTCTTAATCAGATCTGTATAATACTTACAATTTTATGAAGTACTAATATGAACAAAGTTGTACGAATAAAACTTAGGAACATCTATCAGACCAATTAGAATAATGAAAATCTTGCTTTTTAGGAAAGTGTTAGATAAATAGTGACTCAAAATCAATATTAGAAAATGTTAACACTTAAAGCGAATACCTATTAAAATTAAACATCTTGAGTAGCTTATGAAATTAAAGGAATATATATAGACAGAAATAGTACATTAACAATTACTAAAATTATATTTTAGAAATTTTATACTACTTACGCCGCCTAGTATCTTCATGAAATCCGTTTGGAGACAGTAATATGAAAGAAAAAAAGAAAATGAAATTAAGTTTAAAATTATTTACACAATTTTGAATTACAAAATTATACCAGTGTAATTTGCGTTGAAAGCGGTGCAATAAAATTTCCCAGTTTCATATAATATGGACGGGTTATATAATAATGTTATGTGGCTAACAAATCAAACTATCTCTATAGAATTTAAACAAGAATATCTTTTTAAAAATGACTGCAAGATATCAGTTACGCTTTTTCGGCACTTTGAATTACTTACCTTCAAGTACAATTGCAGGTTTTGAATACATAAATGTCTATGACTTTTATTACAGATCTATGAATGAATAGAAAGTTAAGAGAACGTCAAATGAAATGTGATAGGATCTTCACTAGCTACAAACCAAAACGATTATTACACGCAGATGATAGTCATGGTGAAAGAAAAGAAGATAATTTAAAATCATTAGTCTTTGATGCTTGCATAAGAAGTTTAGTGGACTGAACGTTTAATATACTATAATAAACAGAATTAAACACCACGTAGCAATGGAATGGTGCGTATCGGCAACGTGTCCTTGAGATAGATACGACAGTAGAAGTACACCGACTATTTATTGGTGAATTGGGGAGTAGAAGTGAGATTTCGAAGTTTGAGAACGTGGTAATAGGAACTCTACTGGGGGGTATAAATATACAAAACACTGGAGAAATGCGACGTGCTTTTAAATCGACTGTAGACTACGTCGGCAACAGGAGGAGGACAGCAAATGCCGTGCACAGGACATTTCAGGTATGCAGCTCGGAGGAGCGAAAAACCCGATGTCAAAGAGTGTTCCAAAGGGAGCTATGAATGAACTAGGTTATCTCATGGACTCAATAGAACCTGAACCATTCGACCAAGACACTCGTAAAGTAGCACACGCACCTCGATGTTACGACCATGAATCTTCATATTGACTTCTAATCACAAACATTTCGGCTACGATGGCTCATTGGTAGAGCACTCACCTTTGTTACTTGTAGTCTTCAGTTAGATCTATGCTAATGTCATGTGGGGTTTTGTCGTGGACGAATACCGCATACATGCATTTTCTTGGGTTCTTTCGTTTCTCGCACTTTCTTCATTCCACTAATTCATCCATCATCGTCCCTCCGGTGTCTGCCAAAAATGCCTAAAGGCCTTAGAAATTATATAGAGACTAAACATTTAGCAACGAATTCGGTCCTGTACCTATGGCAGCGAAACGAACACTGAAATTGGACAGCAGTGCAATGACTGCTGATGATGTAGGCTGAAGAATAGTAGTTCAAATTGAATAGAAAGTTGGATGTTACATGGATAATATTTACTATGATATGCACAGTGCTCACCGTTAAGAATGGAAGTGGGGTCATTGCCTTAGAGGGTTGTTTTAGTTGATCCATTCCTTGTAGTACATGACAACTTGTAGTACTGGGTAGACAAATATTCTGGGAATATCAGTACCTCGTATTGTACAAACCCTACGGCCACGAACAATTCTCTTTTGGACGATATTGCTTGCTGTTTTATTATCTTGCTTGCATAATGCTTGCCACTAGAGTAATATACAAAAAATATTCTTTAGGATAGAATGAACAGCTCACACTACAGATCTTAACATAATTCAGAACTTGTGTAAGAACTGGAACGATAGATCCAGTCTACACCAACCTGGTTTTCTTTACTAAGTTCGTTACTTTATTCCATGTGAAATACATGAGCATTTTGCTCACTGTTGTCCGTTTGTTTACCTAGTAAATTGACTGACATAATCACTGCACATGTGGGAACCCTAAAATTACTGAGGTAAAATAAACAGTTTAGTACTGTTTCTCTGTTTCCTAAAATTGTCAATTTTTCTACATTCTGTAGAAATAGCCCTAAAAGATCAGGTGTATCAATGCCTACTAAATTAGTCTAAGATTTTATCATTATGGAATCCGGACAGTTCTAAACTTTATCTAAAAACATTTAAATACTAAAAAGGGCCCGATGGGAAAATAAAGTTACATTTCCTTTCGATTCAAATATAGATATTGTATAAAAAATATTTATTGAAACAAAGTCGTGTATAGAAAGAATAAGCAATCAATTCTAAGAAGTACGTAAATGACAAATTAATATCACAGTGAAAAATGATTGTATTTGAAAATAAGTAAAGCAAATACTGTACCAGAACTTCGTAATCAATTTAAATTAAAGACGTATAATCTGCATTACAATAAATAATGAAAAGTTCCCGGTTGTAAAATAAATGAAACCTCGTTCGGTCAGCCTAATAAATGCTGCTAGTTAAGTATACTTTGAAAGATCGAAATATAAATTTTATCTCAATTATCATATTATCGAATATTTCACAAGAAATTACTATGTTTTTGCGCGAAATGATCTAAAGAATTGTAAATATGTTATACATAAGTATTATTTAGTAAATAATAAATATATAGTAAAGGAATAGTACAACAAATAATAAAGATTAATAGAAGTAAGATATATGGGTACATGGGAAATTATACAAAATGAAAAAGAAAATAAGAAACAAAAGTCGATCAATGGTAAAGCCAACTTTCTATTTTAAAAATAAATTGAAAGTGTTCTTACTATATGAAAAAAATATATTTTCTACGCGGTTGCTGTAACACTTAGTTTACCTCTCAAAGAAAAATTAAATTTCGAAGTTTAACTTCTGTGAACTTATATTAGCTTCGTTTTTGTAACGTAATCATAGAGTAGTACAAGACATTTGAACTTCCAACTGATGTCATGTCCAGATGTTTGCAATGCGATTTGAAATAATATTTTTTTTCCCTCTGGATGAGTAAAGAATTGCTGCACCAGTGAGTTTCTTAGAAAGACAGTAAAAGAGTTCATTTCGATAAATGTTTCTAAAATATTCATAGTAATATTAGAAGAACCGAGAGTATAGATGCGTTTGCAAAATGTAGTGTATTTAAACTATAACCTTCTTATCTCTCATATTGAAAATTTGACAGTGTATTTGAACATTGAAAATATGTAACGTGGTAATTAAAGAGCATAGAATTCATTATTTTCTAAAGATAAGAATGAATTTTATGGGCGGTATCAGCACTTTGGCTTAATTCTTTCCTATAATTACCATTAAAGAGTAAGAACCTACCTCTCGAAATTTGAAGATTAGATAATATATATCGCACTGTAAGGAATAAGAAATAGGATATGAATCTCTTTCAAATGTTACATGAATAAACAAACAAGTTAAAAAATATTATTTTGTTTAAACGTTAAATATCTAAGTTAAAATGCCAAACGCAGAAAGTTATAAAAAACATAATGGGTGCTATGAATTTTATTTAAAAAAAAATAACTTGAATCTTTGTGGCAGACTCAAAATCATAAATGTAGTTATTCTTAAATTAACGCATTAACAATGTATATATCATCTTAAATATACTTCCAATCACCTGGACTACAAAACCTAAATGAAAAATAAATATTAAACACAAATCGGAACATTTCCACTAAATGTGTAGCAAGTAGAAAATGTAAACAATATTATATCAAGAAGTTTGTATTATATTTTGCACTATATGTAGTCCTGACAAGGGTAAGCTTATTATAAAAATGTTAAGAATGGAAAAAATTGAAAACTGGAATATTATTTGTAAGAAGTGCAAAGTGTCATAATATTAACCACACATTATCTATCTGCAGTAATGAGAAGAGAGTCATATTTCCTTAAAACAAAGCCTATATTACTTAAAAGTTTTCCTCTGATACTTTGAAGTCCATAGGTTGAAGTATTTCATTATAAGCAAGTTAATAAAACGTCCAATCATACGGAAATGTTGTACAAATAAATTACTTGTTTCGTAAAGATAGTAAGGATATAAATGTATAAAGCTAGTTAAATACTTTTCGTCCAGTATTTTGTTCATCAAGCCAAAGATGAACATAATTTTCTGCTTTCAAAAGATGCCTGATGGTGGTGCTATATCTAAAAGTTGAGCATATGGTGAGAAAAAGTTCAAGCAATTCAAATAGATGTAAATTAGTTTAAAAATATAGAGTATTGGTTACGATGATTGCTCCGAATGAAGACTTTCTAAGTACATTGAAACTTGAAATGTTCGTCGTGGTAAGGTTGCGGACCATAACGAAAAATACGGTGTGTCTGTAATCTGTTTTGTAAAAGGATGGAATTTACAAATTTAATTAGTACTTCAAGTTGTTTCATAGAATTTGATGTAATTTCCGTTTTATGTGAATAGTATTTAATATAATCCTAATTTTTTTCTTAACAAGATCGATTGTTTCACAATACCTGCCCAGCAACACAAAGTAGGTTTAATGTTAGAAATCCCCTAAAATTTTACATTTCCATGGTTGATGTTACAAAGTTTGGACTTTGAAATTTTGAAGTCCGCCTGACTTAAACTTTTAAAAAAGTGGACTTAACAATAATAAAAATGTGTAGTAATGGGACTTTTTCTGTAGTTCTAACTTCATGTATTAATCATACCGTTACTAAGCCGATTCACATATCCATTATATTTTAATCGTCTACAAACAACATTAGAGGTTGTAAATTTGACCGATGCATTTAAAACGAAACATTCCTAGAACATTGCTATACGAAAGGTCGTCAAAATATTTACTGTAGACTTATCGTCCGAGTACAATATTATCGTTTCTCTGCAATCCTCCGCCAATGAAAATCTACGATTAATTTTCTCAGAGAACTATTTCCAATTTTGGTTAAATGAAACTATTTCAATAAGGATCCTTCCTTACTTCAATAATGATTACATTTGTTCTTGTCAACACTTTGATTTTAAAATGCTTGATTAAAGATTCTCCTCATACAGTACAATAGCGGAGAAATGAAACAAATTGGGGACGAACCCTAACTGGATTCCGGAAATTCCGAATTTTTCGAATAAAACTTTAAAATATGCAGTACATGTAAAATACCTTCCTTTTACGCATTTTAATAGGATAATAAGCCGTGATGGCACGTTAGCCACTAATGTAAGGCATGGTTGAGACGGAGACGTATGGTTAGGGACCGAGAATATCATTTCTGTAATACAAGTTCGAGATCAACCTCAAGATAACCATGAGGAAACTGAAAGAAAGACACCTCAGAGAGACCTTGATTCGCATGCGAATGCTGCAAATTAACTTAATGTTACGCTACGTAGAACATCACGTATTATTGGATAATGTATAAAACATTAAATAATTGTTTCGTCCAAGGTTGATGTGCTCTGAGAAAATAATTAAATTTTGTGCGAAATCAATACAGAATAACGTTACATGCAGGCGAATGGCAGACCTGATTTCGAGTGTTCTTATGACCTGATTTGTAAATCTAGTTATTTTACATGATATTCACAAGGTACTGCCATTTATTGTATTACTCTTTTACTAGTTATTCTATCATCCTCGTTTTATAACTTTTCATTTTCCGACAAGAAACATATATATGGTTTGTTTACGATTTGAATATTAATTTCGGCTAAAGTTTAAATAGTTATCCCGTTGATCTGTGTTCAGCGTATAGTCTAATCTCTTGTAATTTGCTTAACTTGTTATGAGAAGCTTAATATATAACTAATAGAGGTAAAATAAATAAGGTAATTGAACCTGAAGAAGTAGTTGAAAACATTGAAAATGTAAATTGGTAACATATACTTTCTGGGGCGCAGTAATCGTTAAATATTTCTTATTCCAACCATTAGAATTGCTCTACTAATTTGGAAATCCTTCTATGTATATTTGGTTTAGGTTTTACAAAATATCGTGTGTGCACTATACGCGTGTACAAATGTAAATGTAAATTTAAAATAAGTAATAAGTTAGAATAGTCTAGTAATAAGTCTGTACAATTGCAATTCAGTTAACCTAAAGAGTTACGAGAATTATATACTAGTATTGAAAATACCTAGGTAAAGAGTGACACGTTAAAAGTTCATTTACAGCTGTTCAACATAACATATAACCAGAGTTAACTGGATTCATTTTATAAATACTAGCTCAGACCATAATTGAAAATAAGTAAATGTAAATAAAGTTGTATTTTTTCAATCCCTTTTAAATAAAATTTCCCATGTAAATATATTCCAAATTCACTGAATTTCACTGTTTAATAAAGTAAACATTTATTTCACTTTTTCTCGCAAGATTTCCTTACTATTCGGCGTATTTAGTATTTTTAATCTCTAAAAGTTACATATATCATTTCCGAGGAGTCTTCAATTTCTAAGGATCTTAAACCGGCATAATTATTTAGTAAATGAGTTGTGTAAATAACTAAAAAAATATGAGTCTGAAGAACTGGTGTAAAGTTACTGAAAATAAAATAAATTGCATCAAAATTTATGATTAGATGTATTAAATATTAATGTTCACATAAAAGAGCTTAAAATGTGTTGTTTTCGTGTTTCTTTACTAAATAAGCATAGTGAATACTCTAAAATATTGATGTATACACAGTATTGCACTTCCTTTAATTGAAAACGTGAAACAGATAACGATGCGTCATTTAAAAATAGTTTAAAAATATTGAAAACAAGACACCCCAACGTCTAACACACCCGAGAGGGGGAACAAGAGAATTGTCTGGACTTCCATTCCAATTTGTTTGCATCTAACTCTATATTCCTATAAAAGCTCAATCCTTACAAAACAAATTTGTTTACTTTAAATTTTCAAGTGTATAGCAAGTCAAGCCTACTTACATTTTCCGTTTTCTGGACGTATAATAAATGCATTTCAACATGAAATATAAAATAATGATAAAGAATTAATTTCAATAACATAGGAAAAATAAATACATTTGAAAAATGTAAGCACAAAAGAGAAACTCTTCACTTCCGAGCGTTTAATAAAATCTTTTTTGGCACAAATTTTCTAACATCTTATACATATGAAATGAAATATTTTCCAAAGTTAAGTTTCTCCGACGTATGAGTATTGAATTTTAACGTTTTAGAAATAATATAATTAGATAAAAATAGTTCAGAAACTTCTCATGTAAAAGGAGGATGCTGGTACTCTATTAGCAATATTATCTACCAGTAATTTAAAATCTTAAAACCTTCTCATGCAATTATATTTTTATAATTGGTTCCATATTGTAAACAAGAAAGACATATTTGATGCAATACTAAATTTAAAGCAAATTGTTGAAAATAGGACAAATTATAGTTTAAAATACAGACAAGTTGTTTGTCATAAATATTTTTTCTTATACACTCATAACTACCGGAATGTAAAATCCGTTATTTTGTTCTTGCCTAATGTATTTTCTGCTCAAACTGTGTGTACGTAGCGTTGAGAAAAAATCCTTTGTAGTAATTATTTACTTTTATATTATACTCTGCAAACATTAAAGTTGTTATGCTATTGAGCAGTCTTTAGATTACTTACTGTAATATATATAAAAATGAAATTTCGACATATATTTATATAAAGTAAGAAAGCATCTCTGCTCAAAAACTATTAAAAATTGCGTAAATTCTGTGAGTTATAAGATCTTGAAATTCAGAATATGAAGTGTATCTTCCTCACTCTTAAAGTCGTTTATGATATTAGTCTATCAAATTTCTTTTTTCGTAAAGATATTCTGTCTCACCGCTATTTTCCACAATCTTTTACTACAAATTTTTTTGACCCGAAGCGAAGGAGGTCAAATACCAAAATAATAATAAAAATAAGAAAGAATAAATTGTTCTTAAGCTTCCAGGAATTGCGAATGGTTTGTTACGAGAAAAAAATCGAACGCTATATTCTGTGTGGTAATTGTAACTAAAAGAAAATATTCTCCCCGCGCTGCAATGTGATGTTTTAGTATGCTTGGTTGAGGGTGTGGAATCCTGGGATCTTTCCATCAGAGATTTGCAATGCATCGTTTTCTAGTTCTTAGTGCTTTCCCGTAGGAAAAGTCAGTACTGCTGCCAGTTCTTATAGTTTCTTTCCTTGTTTCTGCCTTATCATTTGTTAGTCTGAGTTACGTTCTTGTACGTTTAATGCTTCCTCACGTACCTTTTGTGGTACATTCTGTGCGGGTAATAAATAGCTACCTAGTATAAATATTTAAAAGAAGAACAGACACGTTTGAAATCGATCTCGACATTTTTTGAACCAGATCAAAGAAGAATTCTCACACTGATAGCTACTGGTATACAGCTCATTATGTTTGTTGTAAATTCAAGTAGCCTGTTCGTTAAGTTACTAGAACGGGAAGGTAGACGGCTCCACCAAGTGTGGCAAAAGCGGTAAATGGTTTTACACTAACACTTCAGTCAAGTGAAGCTATCCAGGTATGGAAAGAAACATGAGTGGGTTGATGGGTGTATTTGGCCTTCGTGCTCCTAACGTGTCCCAGTTGAATACCGTTATCTTTTCTCTCTTGGCCACTCCTGTAAAGAAGTAGAGCTTACAAATTAGAGCCCCAGCCAAGATAACAAGATAAGCCTTAAGGCGTTGCGTGTCTATGTCTGTTTATTCGAAATGTGTAGTTACGTCTTTAGGATACTCACATTTTCCAAGTTTGATTGTGTAATTATCTAATTCACGATTAATAAATCACGCATACATCTTTTTAATATTATTTTAGCCACACCTACTGCGTTCATATATATTATGTTTCCATAGTCTTTACTAAATGTCGTTACAACATTTTATTACTTTATATCTGGAAAATATTTAGTTAAAATAAATTGCGGTATCTTGTTTTCCAGTTCTTCTATCAAACTTCAGAATTTTAGTTTACGTTTTAGCGTTGCCTACGATACAGCTAACAATACTGAAAAGTTTTATAAAATTCATAATCCCTGTCTTTATATTTAGACTGTTTAGATTTCTTCCTCGGTATAGAATAATAATCAACTTTTAATTTGTACTGTAAATTAATTTCAGAAATTTATTTCGGTTTTCTGAACACAATGTCACTCCATAAACACAGTGTTCTTCGACCACTTGATACTAATGTATTCTTCATGTTCGACACAGCAGAGGTAACACAAATTTAACAGTAACAACACATGTCAGAAATGATTAACAGTTAAGATGTATAACAGATTTGCATAAAACTAAGACCAAGAATAAAACGTTTAAGTTTAGAACCGAACCAGTCATATATACCAGTGTCCCTTGTAGGTGAGTGGTAGCGCTTGCTGAATTGTAATCGTGAATTCCCGAGTTCGATTCCCGGTGGGGGCGTAAGTGGTTCAGAACCAATATTAAACTTCCTTAGGACATCTTCATCCGATGGAAGGCAATGGAAAAATTAACATCGGTTTACCATACCAATTGTGACTATGTTACTTGTAAATGAGATTTGTCCTTGTAAGTGACTAGACAATAAATCGAATCAAATCAAATAATCTAGGTGTAGGTTATGGTAAAGACGATGGAATACTTATAAACGAATTAAGACCATTTATGATTAAAATTTAAGACTACAGGAGAGGCACGTACTATGGCGAATCACTTGCCTTTATAGAAGATCGTTTTAAATGTTCATAACCAGTATTACGCACACCTGAACATTAATTAATGATTTCGTTGTAACAGATGGATTATGAATATTCTTTTCACGGACAATAACTTGTTAAAAAGGCCCTTGAACTAGCAAATAGATTGTAATCTTATATCAATTTTGCAGAAATGAACAAGGTACGTTATTTTCATGTGGCCTTCAATTGAGTTCACAATTTCAGAATTCACCATTTCCAACACTATCACATACACTAGAAACACTAAATATTGAACAAAATCTTTCTCTGAATCAACAAAGAATTAAGATTATTATGTTAAGGAATACATTGTTATAGAAAATTGCTCTCTCTTCGCAAAAAGAAAACAAATCATTTACCTAGTAATACTCATATAATGCTAATATTCAGACACAAGAAAATATTGCAATAATTTTTGAAAATAGTTAGGAATAAAAGAAAAATCATCAAATGATATCCTTCATAAAATTATTTAACTAATATTTAGTAGAAATATTGAATATTAAGTTAATAATGTTCTGTAAAAGTAATTTAAGTATAAGTTCTATTCAACATAAATAATAGTGGTTGTTTCTAATGTTATCTAATACTCACGACTTGCAATGCCTAAATTCTTCAGCAGAGAAATCACTGAAAAGAACGAAAGAAGTCTTGTAATATTGAAATATTATTCAGTTCATACAATACTTCCTATTTATTGTAATTATAAAGTAAAACTAATGTGTTAAAAACTTTCTTCTTACAATATGTACGTAAGTGTTAATCTGGCTTATACAAAAGTAAATTGACTTTAGGAAAATGCACAATTTTAAGAGTATTTGATATTATAATTTATTTGTAAGTTACTAAAATAGTACGTACTCAACTATAAAATCATATGAATTTTCAACTTTATGATATAGGCACTGAGTTAGAGTGCTCACATCTGGCGCTTCAGGTCGTCGGTTCAAACCCTCCTTATGCCATGTGGACTTTATGGTTGAAAACACCGTGTGCATGTTTTACAGTTTCCTTCCATTTTCATCATTCCACCAAATCATTCCATCATCTACCATCCGCTCTGAGTCACAGTTGCATAAAGAGCTTAACATTTAAATTCAAATTAAATTTAAATAAAACCATAATATTGTAAAAATGTTTTCTTTAATATTTTCCAGTTTTGAAGATTTTATTTAAGTCAAATATTTCCTGAAACTGATTTTAAGTAAGTATATTTTAAGTAGGTTTGTTTTCAAATTCTAGTGTGTGTGGACTAATAAATATGGTTCTGCACCTATGTATTAGTGAAACTTAGACTAGTACCAAAAAGGAAAAAAAAACAATAGAGTAGAGACTTACCATACTAACCCAGTCGTCTTTTGAAACAGGTTCCAGCAGGGATTTTTTTGAGTAAAATATGAATTACAATTAGCTTGTAAAACTTTAGCTGTCTGTGATTGCTGAGTTAATGGACTGATAGTTAAGTAAAAGACTAGCTCACGAGATCATTAGTGGGATTTTCCTTGCTTTTCAATAGTCCTCCGTTGAATGTTTAATCAATCTAAACTGATCTCATATCTAAGATGGTAGTTTTAATTAAGAATATTCTAATTTTATATGTAACAGAGACCAACAGTTGTACTATAATATTAGAAAAGTTTATTCTCACAATTGTTGAATTGGAAGAAATAGTTGAAGCTAGTTTAAAGATTTACCGCAGAATTGGACTATCATGTATCATGTAAGGTCTCATCATTAATTTAAAATGTAGATAAATCAGTTTAGTTTCTTCTAAATGTTTTATATTTGAACAAAATTGAATCGTGATTCAGCGAAATAAATGATTTTGAAGTACTTTTAGATGTTAGTTTCAAAATTGACGTTAGATTATAATGATCACCAGAGTATTTTGCAGAACGTCTACTTTTATTTTTTGAAAACGCAAGGAATAATTCGAGTCGATAATGTGAAATAAACCTACGAAATGTGCTACAATAAGAATGAATAAATATAGCAGAAGATACTTTTACACAATTCTTTACATGAGAGTCTAAAATGTTTTCTTAATATGTAGGATAATGTATCCGCACGTATAATGACATTTTTGGCATTTTTTAAAATATTGTTAAAAATTTAAATTTATTCGTCACTGATAGCATCCAATTCTTTTTCTAAGACTTCAATTTACATATGAAGAAATTGGAGATTATATTGCAAGTTAACTTTTGCAGACATGTAATATGTTTTCTATCATTGTTATATAGTCAGCATTTTTTTATTTTCCGAGAAAGTTTTGCACAATAGATCTTATTTACAAACTTTTCTATGGGCCAGTGCATCTAAATACGTCCAACTTGGTAGCTCGGATCAATATATATCAGCATATATATTCTGTATACCTTCAATATACTTTGATATGTAATAATGTACAAAAATGGACTATGGCATTAAATTCTTTCCGCGCGAAAGGGATATAAATATTAAAACAATATTTATTTTAAGTTGATGAGCGACCAAGTTGTACGTTTTTGTGAACTGACTTATATTTATCATCTGCACTCAAGGATTTTCAAACCACTAGCTTTTCAGACTTGGATGAATAAAATAATCTAGGTAATCTGTTACATATAATACTAAATTTAGGTGACCCTAAATTGCCATTATTTGTACATGAACGCACTCAGGTCTGAAACTTCTTGTACAAAATATGACAGGTTTGTGTTATATATATTTCGTGTTACATGTAAAAGATATCCTAAATTTTTTATTTGTGAACCCAATTTGTATTCTTTAGCTTCTAAAGTTGACATATATTCTATATCTTGTTTATAAATCGCGTTAGATTACTGCGAAGTACATAAGACTACTTAAAGTAAATAATGGACTAAGTACCATCCTCTGACTTACGAGAAAGAAACAACAGATCTTTAAATGTTATTTTCATATAAAAAATAACACGTCTCAATATTTTAGTCATCCAAAAGAATGACTAAGCAATGTTTTTGAATTCTAATTCGTGTTTTCTAATTCTAATTATTCCTGGAACAATGCTATTTTTACATAAACGGCGCTTACTTCATTATTTTTTCACATCTTCATATATTTTTAGAAGCTTAGAATTCCAACTTTTAAGTCAAAAGACTACTAATTGATGGAAGATTAGTTTTGTTAGATGTTCTTTCTATTTAAACGATATATTCACAAGATTAAGAACTTAATGTTTCAAATTTAAAATTAAGCCGTTTACAAATTTATTACTATTAACACTTACATATAATTTAAATTATACCACGTGCAACCTATTGAACTCGAAAGCAAACACTGCCAAAAATATATTGTGTAGGCTTTATTTGCCTGATGTTCGTTGTATCCATTTAAAGTCCTTATAACCTCAAATCTAGGTAGTGTTTGTCCATTAATTGTAAGTTACTTTTCACCTTGAATTGATCTTTAGTGGCGAAACCTGTGTCATTACCCTTAAGGTAAAACGACTACGATGTTTGTTCATTCACTGTATAGCTCAATGGGGGACGCGCAGATGACATAATAAATAATGCTCTCTGTCTTTTCGCATTGACAGTAGTGAATTACATGTATTACTTCATGTTCATATGGTGCGAGTCCAATTGTCATTAAAATTATCGTATTTTCTTTGCTATAAAACAAGGTTTGGATGTGAAAACTGTATTTGCTTGTATCGAAATTAGTACTTGTCAATATTTACAACTACACAGCATAACATAATTATATTATATCTTGCCTTACTTTCAATCAAAATATGATTGTTTTAGCCATAGTATTATGACTAAACTAATAGTTAAGTCCTGAAAATGATATCTTGTGTACATCTCTGAGAATTGTACTTGCAACATGAGGTACTTTTCTTGATGCCTTTCTTCATTCGTTTGTTCTAAATTATAATCAACATTGTCTTACTCTCGCTTTGCGTATGCACAGCAGACATTTCTCTTGATTAATGATAAAATCATTGATAATTAATGATAAAAAGTTACACCAGATATAGATCACGATCTTGTTTCTAACACCAGAATTTGATAATGTCCAGTGCCGATTTTTGCAAGTTGTGCGTGAAAATCTATAATATAAAAAGGACTACCTTGGTCAAAGGTAGTACACAAGATAATAAGATCTTAAGGTAGGGCCACCTCTTTGAAGTATTTAAAACAGACATTTTTAAAACAGACTCAGATTAGGAAATGAGTTTCTTAAATTCAAGAAGATTACTTACATCGCATTGTGTTCCAAATTATGAAATAGTAAAAAATGATTATCAAGGTCATGATTATTTAAGATAATTTACTTTTTAGAAAGTCTCTCGTTTCCCACTTAGATTTTCTTAACCTATTTATTTGTTTTGAGTTTACACTTAGCGTGGTAGTTATTGTAGTGAGAATCGGATGATAGATACGTGGGGGAACCACTAACTTTTGGTCCTGGTCTATCATCGCGATGCGAAATGAAATGTTTTGAATTAAAACGTAGAGAACCTTCTGATTTTCAGTGTCGTGTATAACAACGACTGGTATCTTTATGCTAACAATGACAGTTGTTTTCGAACGATAGCTGCTTAGTCAGATACGACTTAATCATGATGCAGTGCTGCGGATTAATTTAGTTTCTTAACCCCATTCAAGAAAGGAATTTTGTACATTGGTTCAAGCACAGAGCGAAACAACATTGAGTTTACAAAATCTTTGCTGACGTGCATTATGTATTAACGTCTTTGCAGTTAATATATTTACATGATGACATTGAATTTAATATAAGAAGTTTTACCATTCATACTAACAAACATGCTTTTAGATATATTATTTACGAGGGTCATTTAACTCAAACTGGCAATACTGCAACGATTGGAGTGTCGTGTGGGCAGGAGACAAATGACGAACGTTGTGTGTGCCGTGGATATGTACGAGTCAGTTCAACGCTGCTGCGGTTCATATTACGGTGTGCGTGGCGAGTAGACGGTGTTAAAGTGATTGTTGTGTAAAATACCGCCCTAACGCAATGCTCACGTGTGCAGAACAGTGTGTGTTTATCAAATTTCAGGTGGCACGAGGGCGAAATGCTATGACGATTCACAGAGGATTAGTAAAGGCCTGTAGTGAAGCTGCTCTACCGTATCGGACAGTGGCGAGATGGGTTGCAGCATTTCAGGCGGAACGACAGTCAACAGACAAAATGCACGGTGGAGGGCATATGCGAACGACTACAGACGAAATTCATCTTGCAAGACTACGGACACTGCTTGACGGTGATCGGCGCTGGACTTGTAGTGAATTGGCGAAGGAGCTGAACATTTCGTCGGGATCAGTGTTCCGCATGCTAACACAAGGTCTTGGCATGCAGAAAATTGCACCCAGATGGATACCATGCTCTGACCGAGGTTCAAAAGTGGCATAGGTGGGAATGTGCGCGCCTACACCTTCAACGTTACCATGAGGAAGGTGATGACTTCTTGCACCGCATTATTGCAAGTGACGAAACGTGGGGAAGATCCTACGAGCCTGAATTGAAACGTCAGTTGAGTGAACGGCGCCACCCAGAATCTCCGGCGTTACCGTCAATGCTGCATACTATGCTTCATACCTCAGTCACCATTTGCGATCAGCATTGCGGCGCAAAGGTATACACCTCCTGGAGTCTGGACCAATTGTCCTACACGACAATTCCCGATGCCATACAGCCCATCCAGTACATACTCTGTTACGACGATGGGGTTGGGAGGTACTGGAGCACCCGCCATATTCCCCGGATATGAGTCCCTGCGATTTTGATATTTTCCCGAAAATGAAAGAAACTCTCAGGGACAAACGTTTCAGAAACATCCCCAGCATTGTTCGTGCCTTAGGGTGCACTGTCAACACCCTCTCACAAAGTGGAGCTTTGACAGGTATTCAACGGTTACCAGACATCTGGCGAAGGGTTCAACAGGCAGGCGGAGACTACATCGAAGGACTGTAAGCTTCTTGAGGTGAGTGATTCACTACATTCCATTTCACCACTATGTTGCCACTTTGAGTTAAATGACCCTCGTATATAAGCTAATCGTACTTAATACATTAAATAATAGTTTAACGATGAACAATTGAACATAATAGTGGAAGGAGTATTACGCTCTATAAATTACTAGAACGTTTTATTCTTAATAAATATTAACTACTTTCCATTTTACTGGAAGAAAACTGGACCTAACTTGTAACTGGTATTACTAAAGTTGTGGAAAAGTAAATTCTAAATTCAGCTTTCATTTTCGTTTAAATTACTTTTAGATACTTCTTTAGAAACAAATTATTTACTCTTTCTTGTTTTAATCATTTATGCTCTTTTATTATCGTTACGTTAATAAATAATTACTTAGGTCGTAGATAAACAGTTATTGAATCAAAATACTTACATGTTTTCGTGTCTGTATGCATCCAAGTATTGCAATATTCGTATGAAAGAAAAGAATATAGACATAACGTATTAATAAATATCATACGATAATAATAAATCAGATGAATACACGTAACATAATTCAAAATTGCATATAATTTAAATTAAAAAAAAATGTGTTTACTTCAAAGAAACAATAATTAACATCATAATTCCTGTCCTTCATTTTACTTGAAAGTATAACATTATTATACAAATATTCACTATTTTGTAATCATTATGAAATTTCAAAATAATGTTTATAAGTTTATGAAGAGGTTTATAATTACGAATAGGAATACATTTTGAAATCATCAACAGTAGTAATAGAAAATCAGGTAAATATGTTTTACACATATTTATAATAACTACAAGTACTTAGTATCTAATTGCGGAAAACGCGTGGTTATATTCACAAGGACGTGTGTAAAATATAAATAACATTGCTTAAACCAATTGCAAATTTAATAAGAAATAAACGTGTAAATATTCGTTCTAACAAGATGTATTAAAGTAATTTTATTACTCTTGAAGCTTGATTCTGAACAGTGATAAACATATTCATTTCAAAGACTGAAATTATACTTTCAAACACCCTTTTCCTTTCATGCAATACCCTATAGACTGAACCAACATTACGGTTTATTTAATACTTACACGCATTCTTTCGATACATTTCCGTTGTCTATGTTCAGGGAAGGGTTTAATTCATTGGATACAGTCTCTTTTAAAAACGGAAATCATTAAGTGATGTGGAAATATAATATATTAAGGAAAGCAATCTTCATTAGTGGAATAAACTGTATCATCTCTACATGACATTTCAAACTAAAACAGAACAGAGAAGCATGAAAATATCAGTTATTAGTTTATGATTCTCTAAGGAGTTGCCTCGTTTTTTGGGGGGAATTCCTTAGGATTGCAATTGTAAAGTGTTGCAATACTCCTGATATATAAAAGATTACCCTCTGATAATGTAGTTTCAAACTCTCAGTCGAAAATGTACCTCAGTAATCGGAATGCCTGTTTTGATTTCACGCTCAGAAAAACAACAGAACAAAGGAATTCAGAATTTTTATTGCTTGAAATATTATGCGTGAATCACTGTACTGTGACTGGTCAAAGCTATTCCTACACTGTTTCACGTTCCGGTTCTAAGATTAATGAGATAATATATAGTTTCCTTACACTTTTGATAAAGGGATTCAGTTGAAAGGAACAAATGACTAGGTAGTGAAAGAAGCACTCAGAAAATATGGTAAAAAACTTTCCACAATGGTACCAATCATTACCAATATATAAGAAAGGGTTATGGATACTTTGGCTAAACTAATTTCAGGAATACAACCGATGAGCCGAGTTGTATAATAAGAATAAGGTACAAAAAAGTCATTTTAAGATTTTCGGTTTAATATGTTCTACACCGTACCCCGCAGTGTAATTCTTAATCTCAAAGTAATTTAAAATGAACAGCAAAATGTTTATCACTTTAGTAACGTCTAATTCACTAACACAGGGTAGTAATTTATATTGAATACATAAACTAATAAATAACCAGAAAGTATATGTAGTAATTTTAAAGATTAATAATGACTATCTGATGAAGTTTTGATAATCAGCAAAGAATTTTCCAAGGAAGAAGAATTATAAGAATATCTCTGATTATGTTTTTCCATAAGACAAACATTCGGTGCAGAAAGAAGGATGTGAAAACATTGTTAGAATGAAGTATGCTCATTGCATACTCATATAGTTTCTTTGCTATATTCCTTTAATGTGTTTTTGTTTTGATACTACAAATTCTACGTAATGTTCTACAGGTCTAATGACTATACTAGAAATTAAAGGTACGTTATTTGCCACTTACTTAATTCCAGATGCAGTACCTTCAATATAGTGAGTACTGAAAGAAAGAGAGCAATGTTGTTAACCACTAGCCATAAATGTTGAATCTTAACTGCATATACCTTTACAAATATTTTTTCTATCGTCTGTATTATTTCTTTGCCCATCTTAGCTTGCTGATACTATCTCGTTTCACATGCATTTGATTCCATAACAGGAACATAATGAAGTCTCAACAGGTGAAATGACAGAACGTTTGTGCTATTCTACATGTTCATTTATTCTGTTTTTTTGGAAGCAATAAATACCACTGGTTTTCTTCATACAAGCAATTACAACTTTCGAAGTACAAGCGGTAAGATGAACGTAATTTACCAAGCTTGAAAATCTAGAAATTAACTATCCTTTAAAGTTTCTTAAATATATCGTTAGTGTTTGTACTTCAACTTTTCCAACTTTGCTTTGTTACCTGCTTCCAACAATAACAATAAACATTCTTGTACTGTTCTTTCCTCAACAATCCCAACAACATAAGTGCAACGGGATGTTGCTCTTAAGTTGAGAAAGAATTAGTTGAACTTTGCTGTCGAAATGATTGTACAATAGAATAAAAGAAACGAAGTACCCCAACACATCGAAATATAATAAAGCACTCCACCACTAGTGAACATAATACATTATTATAATAAACAATATTACTTACATTTGTCCTTATCTGGCTCCAGTCAATTTGTGATTCAAATATAGGAAGAAAATAATATATTACTCAATACAATCAATCAAGACTTCATCACTTTGAGACAAAGTTTATTAACATGTATACAACCAAGAAATTTTATAGTTTACAGCATTTAAAACAGAATAAGGATGAAATCTTAAAACATAGTTTGGTTTCTTCTTGCTCAACATGTTAATGAATTTGGTGTAAATAAACTAAATTTCTTAAACCTGATACTAGTTGCTACCGAGAACAAGAATAAGTAGTGACAATACTATCTATAGTATCCGAAGTATCTCTTGCGGAAATTTGATGTTTCTAGATGAAACTGACTGAATTACGGTAACGTGACGTAATCCAGAGACTATTCCAGTTATTTTTAAATAATCTGATTTACTCTTATATCACAGGAATATTGTCTAAGTCACATGATTCATAAACTATGTGAGAACTAAAATTTATTTTGTTTGATAAAATAACGTACATTAAATACGCATAGTTTTTTATTTGTAATGTTTCTATATAAGAAAAAAGTATTGTGAAATACTTATTTCCTTTTCATCATATTGACTACAATTATTGAGGAAGAGTTAAACCACAGAATATGGATACTAGTGTTGGAAGGTATATTAAATCTTAAACCTAGTTACGGACGTTTTAGCTTTTAATATTTTCTCTTGACTCTTTTTGTCCTACAGTATTTCGCAATTATAATTACGTAATAGTATCTAACACTTCAACTAATTTAAGAAACACAGAGGTCGTTAGTTGCAATTTCTACTTACATTCCACAATCCCGTTTATAGTTCTACAATGTTGCAGGATCAACACAACGAAATATTACAGGCACAAACTGCGGACGAAAGTGGCGTCTGCATCAAAGTTGTATCAATGCGAGAACGTTGATGCTTCACTTCTTAACATTTTCGTGAGTTAGAACCTCACAGTGCAATTGTAAATGACCAAACTTAGTAATACTTCAACAAAAAAAACAACATAAAATCAATACTTACGTCACCAACATGGGCACAAAACAAAAAGATGAAGCACATTCGCTCTATATCCCGGTAAGCTGTCGTATGCCTATTTTACATAATACTATAGTAATTTCACAATTACTAAATGCAACAATTACCTAATGATTAACAAACAATTCTTGTTTTGGACACAGCGGATAGAAGTGTCATCCTAAAAGTGCAACATGCGATGTACGTTGCTTCAAGAGGAATCAGTACGTAATTAATAAGATAGTGGCAACAGTATTTATAGTATTTACTTCGTAAGGTTCTTCTACCGATAGTTATTGACATTTGGGAGTGAAGTAATTAAAACTGTAAGCATAAGACTTGAAAGTAATGCCAAGAAGAAAGATATAACATCAGCAAAAGCGTCTTTTCTATGTTTTCGTACATGTTTTGATCTACATTGCTGAAGTAGTTTTGATTTACATGTATGATGGCTTACACTAAGGTACAATAAATGTCAGCTAACGTAGAGCACGTATATGTGTCCAAGGCAGCATTAATGCTCGTAATATTTCCCAAAGAAGCGTTCTCGCATGACTACTTTCCTCCTAACTTTTCCTCCGGTATCAGGTTCAACAGAAATACAACATATGTGTTGATTTGTTTTTCTTTTAGAGTTACTGATTACGATACGTTTCTCAGGGTACAATTAACACGTTTTGTTGTAACAGTCAATAGAACTAGCTAAGAATTACATATAAATGATAAGAACAATATCGTAAATTATGACGAAACTATAAGATAAACAGATGGCAACTTAAAGTAATATCATTATTATATATGAAAATGGAGCAAAGTTAAACAGGTGCCAAGTTCCACTGCATCCATAAACGTGAAATAAAATAAAGACACTAGTTTAATTTGTGGTATATATTTTGACAATTGTGGAAAGGAAATTTAATTGAATGGTATTACCATAGAGCTGTGGGTAATGTTGATGTAGCTCTGAGTTTGTTTTAAAAGAACCTTCTATGCTACTATTCCTAGTTTACATTTGGCAAATGTTTCAAAATCATAACAAAACTAAACATTTCCTTACTATATCTATTCTTCTAACTTATCTGTTTAGTACAATATTTATTGTAAAATATCTTACCTCCTCCATTTTGTGAATTGCCCGTCAGTTCTTTAATAAACTTTGTTACTGAAAAAAGATATTAGACAAAATGTAATGAACGTGTTGTTGTAACAGAAGTTGTAAATTAGGAGAAGATGTAAGTAGAGAAACAACGTTTCCTCAAGCCATGCCTATTATCGAGTTGTATTTATACTAATTTTATTTTGTTAAAAGTGGCATGTTTTCGGAACATGAAACGTCTGGTTCTAGCAGAGCAACTAACACTGTGATTAATCAAGTATTCCTTGATTATGTTGAGACATTCCGACAAAGTAGAACTGTCAGTAACGTGTTCGCTATTTCTGGTGGCTTATGGCGGCGATCTTTGCTGAGCTTTGTTTGATTTCTTTCGATCTCTACAGTTTAATTTGAGACGGTACAATACATTAGACAGGGGTAGAGTCAGCCTACAAATTCTTCCCCTTACTGTTGTTGATAGCGTGTTCAGCGTAATGTGGATGGAACTATGATGTATCTGTAGAATTGTAAATTATTATTATAGAAGTAACGTAAAATTTCCAGAATTCGATTACATATGAAATGCAGTTGAATTAGATACTCGCATAATTTTAGTGTTCTAGAACAAATATATTAAACTAATGTCTTCCAAACTAAGTAAGTAACATAGTTTGGATTCATAAAACATTCAGGAAGTTATCAAGAATACTAGAGGGAAATTAGGAGAAAGATGACAATATGAATAAAATCAATGAATATAGTAATAACATAGATACTGAATAAAGTCACGGATAACACATGTAATGTGGATGTGATTATGGAACATAATCGTTACACGAATAATCGAGATTCACTATATGCTTTCACAGTATACTCTAAGAATTGATGTCATGAATATAGGTGTAGTAAACACCATCGCAATATTGAAACGATGTCTCGTCATGCAGTGGAATGAGTGTCACAAAATACTCACATAACAGTATAAAACAGATAACAAAAATGTTAGTTTGAAAAGTGTTTTCACCAAACTAGTAAATATACCAATTACTAATTCTGAATTTGTCTGTATTTGCCATTGGAGAAAGTTTATTTTGAATAGGTTTAAGAGAGAGAGACAGAGAAAGCTAAAAATATAAAATTTACCATCATGTAAAAGACCTCGAAGACACTGAATATTCATTTCTAGAAATTTTCCAACCAGATGGTTGGTTCGGAGCTAGCGGTGTTCAAAGCATGCACATAATCATCACAAATAACATATCCAGAAATGTAAACTTGTACCCAAAGCACCTAAATACTTCTGCAAAGTTTATACTTGATACTTTGAGGGGAACTCTGTATTGAGCTATTAAACCATCATATTTTGTTAATAATAAAATTAATACGGAGGGAAGCATTTTTATTCGACACATCGTCAGTCATAAACTTTATCGAAAAATATGTACTCGATACAATTTTCATTTCAACACGTCTTACGTTACTTTTAAGGGACATATGACGTCATTTGTGTCGCCGGAACGCTAACTTTAGCGCCTCCATCTGCAAAATTTGAAATTTTTGCACAGGATTTGCTTTTTCGTTTTCAGGTCGCAAACATGTTATATCATCTTAACGCCAGAGCGAGGTAAATTGGGGTGGAAGGGAAAATTAATAGGCAGGCTTTTTATGGGGGAAAATTCGCAAACACCTGGATTTCGCTGGTGGGTCCTATTCAACAGAAATAATAACTTTTTGAATTAAAAAGTTTAACTTTTACTAATGCACGCAATCAATAATCGAAGCATTCCACCGAATAACGCTGTATAGTACATTTCAGCAAATAGCGTGACTTCACTGCAGTCCGCCATCTTGCTTGCACATACAGCGCTGTTCCGCCATCTTGTTTGCAAACCAGTTTATCAGCATAGTAGTGCCATCAGTTCCTTGACCAATGGCGAAACGACCTTTTCACTATATATCAATAATGTTCCATACAGCATGTTTCCACTGCTAGTTCAACACATTCCGCAATATGTCATGCAGCTTTATTGGGTGGAATGTTTCAGTTGTTAAATTAATATAGAAGTTACCTGGGAAGTACTCTATAATACAATTATCCAAAGTTCCCGCCCAATTAGCCAAATATGTTATAGCTGTAATGGATTTTGTATCTTCTAACATAACATAAAAATGTCATAAAATATACTCACGATAAGAGGGTTCTATTAGTTCAATGTCGACAAACAAATATGACATGGAATAAAAAAGAGTGAAATATATTAGGATTACAGTACCTTTTGTAACAACATTTTCGGTATAATTATTTGAAATATAATAAATTTAACACATCTTTATAATGCGCTGGCATTCCTGATTTAATATTAGGGAACATTCTTTGTTCATACATAAGTCAATTCTACTGAATAAATTTCTCTTGAGAAAGTCGAGAAGAACAAACAAAACTTTATCTTGTCAACTAGACTTAGCCAACGAGAAACAAAGTATAATGATACTTTATACTGGTAAAATTATAAGGATTATAATATTCTTTCAAATTTTCAAAATTTCTGATTAGACAGTTACGAATGTTCATGTAAGCTAAAGGAATATACTTTATTCCTGCATCAATTTTTGCTAAACTGTTAGAAAAAATAATATTCTTAATAAGTTTGAGTGGGTCATGAGAAATATCTTCACAGTTTTTCTCATCAACGTGACCAGTAAGTTTTTTTTAAAAAAATATATACAATGAAACCTATATAAGTTTGTTACCATGGGCTTAATCGAAAACAGACGAACTTACAGAAAAAAGTATACATTAATGAGTTTTAAAAGTAGCTTTAGGATTAGAGCAAAATATGATGGCGGAGAACAATTGCGTAATTGCTATTCAACGCTTCTATGGTATATAAGTTAGTGAGTAATTTAGCAACAAATATCATATTTGTGCTTTAATTATTGAATTGATTGTTTATTTTCGAGTTGCTAATTGTGGTCTTGGTTACACCAAATAACATGGCAGTTGGTCGTTGATTGACACTTTGCTCTATCAATCGATTACTTCCTTCTTTTCATGCTAAACTAATTTAGTTGATTTTTCTTCTTATGAAATGAGTTGTATTCCCAATACGTTCAGCACCCCACAACACAACATTAGTACATTGATACCATTTACAACACCTGTATAATTCCGTCACTAGATGTGCTCAACATAGGATACGTTCTTCCATAAATGTACAAGAAAGAGCAAATCAGCAGGTGGTAAATATTTGAAGCCTTTTAAATAATTATTGTCATCTTTTTTGTTTTTAAACATTAACTAGTAATAGTAATTTACATTTTAGAGTGAAGGTGTAAGTGTAAGCCACGAAAACAAAATGTGGATGGCAAACACTCGGTTATTGTGTTTTGTTTTTAGTAAAATGTATTTGCTTCTTCTGGAACAGCACATCTCTCATATTGTAATGTTAATAACTTAGTAGTTTTTCTACATATTAAAATTTAGGGTAACAGTTAAGTATTCTGAAACTCTTATACACTTTTTCTTTCTGCTTCTCTAATAATAATAACAATAATAACAATTTCTTTTACTTTCATTTGTAACTGATAAAATTGATATCAGAAATGGATAGAGGTTTGACCAATTCGATTACGTTTTACACTTTCCATGCACAGGATTAAAATTATCAAGCAGATTTTAAAAGAAGAAATGGCTTTATTTGAATGTTATATGTTGAAGCAGTTTGCAGATATTATATTTTCCGTAAATGTCTACAAACACACTTTTGTACGCGTCGCAATACAAACAATGGTCGCCATTAATTAATTAATAGTGACAAAAATTGAAGAATATTCTGTTTTGAACTATTCACATAGAAAGAATATAAATATTAGAAAATACAAAAATGAAGCAAACAAATCAATTATTTGTGGGTCACTTTAAATGGATTGTCCCATTATTAATAAATTAATTGCTTATTTCATAACGACAAAAACATCATTTTTACTTTTATACTATATTAAGTACTTGATTAGGCCAATGTACAAAAATATCCATGTGTTAGTTCTGCTTTGAAACCTATGGCTTATCAATTTTACGGTGGTAAAAATCACAAATATATACTTTCAAAATGCAGTGATACTTTTCTGGTACACGCTGAACATGTGATAGCTTATTTCAATCGCCATATCGTTAGCTTTAATTTGACACCAAATTCAGCCTAATTGGTTAAGAACTAAGAAAATTGGAAGGCTTTTCCTCAATCTACGTATTATATGTAATAGATAAAGTCAACGGAAACCCTTCATTATAAAAAAAATCCTGGCTTTAGTTCTCATAAGAAAAAATAAAAAAAATAATAATTTGATCTTATATCATAGTATAATCATATAAAATGATAAAAATATTTGAACATTATCTAAGATATGAGGCCACGGTCGAATAATAAAATCAGGTGTTTTTGCGTGGAATGAACCTTAGATAATTATTCCGGTTAATATTGTGATTATTGTTAATCTTTAGAATTTGAACCTGCATAAAAGCCAAGAAAATTTCTAAGTATCGTTTGCTTGAATATTATTGGAAAATAAAGGGTTTTAGATTTGTTGTAAGCCAAGTTCCATTGTATCCAGTCACCTAACTTTTTTTTTCCAAGGAAATAGTCGACAATTTTTAATAGTGCAAAGCATTAAAGTGTAGAAGTTAGAAGCATTATTGTGTTGGTGAGTGATTATGCATTTCTTGTCCGAGGTTGTACTACTTAGTTTTTAGTATATGCAGACAATGTAACATAACATACTATGTATTCAGTTAGTATTATACTTAATGATTGCCTCAATTTCTGAGAGTGTATGTAATGTAATATGTACAAAACAACGTTTTAGTTTTCATTTTCCTAAGTATAGAACAAACGCCTTTACATCCATCTTCTTGTTTAAGCAGCTTACATACTATTGCTTTTTAAGTGTCACTTTAAGAATGTATTTACTGGTTGTTATAGTATTTATTTTACTTACCGATTACGTTTACTTCTGAAAAGAGAATTGAATGGAGTAATTCGTTAAAAAATAAATTGTTTAGTAGGTTAAATGTTTTTTTAAAGTATTAGACATAGTATTTTATAAATGTTATTTTTAAATAGTTTATTACGAGGGCGGTTCAATAAATACGCATTAAGTCTCTTAAGAAGAGCAGTGACATTGATATTTGATACTAATTTATGTTACAGAATTTAATTTTGAATTTTATTTAATGTCTTTTAGCATCTTTGGCTCAAGGAGATAGAAGTTGATGTATAGTACGAGCCGGAAAGCGAAAAGAATGACATAGGGTGGAACTGTTAAGAAGTTCACACGATGTCTGCAGGTCTAATTAAATATAGCTGTGCAGTTATTCATTATCTGTATACTGAAAGAACAAATCCAGCTGATAGAGTCTGGGACTGTCCAAAACTGCATGTATGTTTTGGTATAAAATGTTTGCAAACGGGAGGTTATATCCACAAAGAATAGGAACCTACAAAACCTAGAGCATTTTCCAAAGATGACAGTGTGTGACATGTGAGAGGCATAAATTAAGAAAACATTCACGTGAAACTTAGAACATACATTTTACTATTTCGTAAAAAAAATATTTGTGCAAACTCCATTTTTCATTCTTTCTCAACTCAACTCAAATTATAGGTAGTTTCTTTGCTGAGATACCTGAAAAATGCAATAAAATTTCCTTACTTTTTACTACTCGTTTACGACCTTAGAGTGACTGACAAGTTGGAGAACCAGCTGTCTGTGCGCGTGGTCACGGGTTCAAATGCCGTCGTGGTCCATTGAAAGCAGTGGTTCAGACCCCACTTTAACAAAATCTGTATTCCCCGTTGGCAGAAGCTCACCATACCACCTCGTTTAAGACATTAATAGTAATTCACCCAGTCTACTCGTTTACAAATCGAGAACGGATTAATTAATACTGAAATATTTGTGTTATTAAAGTACAGTGTTCTTTAATTTATTCTGAATCTAGTCTTACATACTTTTCGAAAATTGTTTAATATATATACTGTTGTTGTTTGTTGTTATCTGATTAGAATGACAGTGTATATGGTTACCCGTGATGTACGTCCATACAATCGATTACATCGTAAGAACTCTGCTTCTGAATAACATAATTTTCGTCCCTATGCCAACTCTTAGTCTACTTCACTAATCACTAACAATTTACTATTTCCCCTTAAATATTCTTTCCATGACCTTCTGCAATATACCGCCTACATGTTTCACAAAATCACAGATGAAACGGAACTCTCCTTGGAAACTGATTAAGCTGACTATTTAGCTTTCACTCATCGTACTCCACAGGTAGACGGGACGGCGTAAGCCATAGTGCTGTTACCGTTTATACAATTAATTTTATCTTATTTTATCCATAGGTAGACACTTAGATTGTTTCTCATGCATTATCAAGAAACAGATCAACATTTAGTCTCATACTAGAAAGCTTACAATTTGGAGAAACAATGTCAATACTCTATTCTTGGACATCAGTTGTCTTTCAAAAAGGTTAAACATTTCCCCTTCCCAAAAATACGCAAAAGAATACATAGTAAAACCGCTGAGTAAGCAATGGAAGATCCAGTTTGAAAATTACACACCACTACACTTTTTTCATTCTAAATTTAGGGACTAAATAGTTTATAGCATCGTATATAGCAGCGTCTGTGCGAAATAGGACAAGGAAAGGTTTCTGCCGATTAGTACTTAAAAGTATCGGAGGGTTATAAACACAAGTTTTCCCTCAATGACGCTTGACACACTATGCAGAGACGGTTCCCTTTTCCATTTGCACCATTCAACGGTGGATGAGACAATTCCTAACCTGTAGATACGACAAGCGAAACGGGGATATGTGGCACAGAAACATCTGATAACAAAAACGTTTAAGGCAAGGGTTTATTGGGACTACTACTCTGTATTTCTTGGGGTAAAAGTGTGATAGTCTGGGTAGAGTGAAAGAGGAAAACAACATAAAATGCTGTAACAGGATGCCATTCAGCAGTATGAGGACGCAAGATCTTACAGTACGAACATTGCCCCTCTCCATACCAACAAGTATTTTCTCTGTGAGGTTTAAGAACCATATCTTTCCTCCGTGATGTTAATCTCTTTGGAACAATGAAAGTACCATACGGCGGACTATAATTTCGGAATATAGAAGACCATTACCATCCTAGTTTGTGATAACATTGTTCTTTGGATGCTTTAGGTGAACACGCAGATACCTTACAAATAGTGTTCAATAGACTTGTGGTTCTGTCTGCAATTCGATTTTCATATGAATATAGGTAAGTCTAAAAATTCACTTCTTGCCTTCTTTATTGAACGGCTCTGGTAGCATTTTAAAAATAATTTATCTAGTAGAATTTAATCATGAACCTGAAAGGAAAATATAATAAACTTTGAAGTTTGATGAATTGATTCGGAGATTATAAAGCAAATTAACGAGCGGGTTTCATTTCCTGGAATTATTTTCATTTACATATTGCCGAGAAGGATTGTTGAGTAATTATTCATTAACTCTTAGTGCTGCCTATGTTGAAGATGTTTGGAGCTGGTGCGGTTTGCAGTCCTTCAATTAATGCTCAACTTTTATTGAAGTTAGAAAGATGTAGTTTTGCATATTTTATTGCACAAGAATAACAGTTTTTATAAGTCAGTGTTTCTTTGCAAAAGCCCTTCATAGTTATTTAGATACTCTGGTACCTTAGTTTTGTCCACGTTGTTGCATGAAAAAGCAAAACAATACACGCTTCAGTGCAGGTGTAAACACATTCAGTAAGGGTAGACTTGAAACCGAGTAACAATTGTTGAACTTAACGTCACCTAGCACACATTTTGTCTCTTAGAAAAAACACCGTGGCGTCACAGAAGAGAAATAAAAATACTAAAAGTAGCAAGGAAAATATTTTCATTGTCTAAGGGAAGAGAACATTCGATAGTGTAGCAAACCCAGATGGAAGTTAGCATTTTCAGTTTTCAGAAGTAGAAACGTACATTAGTGAATCGTTCTGACAAGTTTTACGCTAAATATTTTTAAGTTATGCAGTGACTGTCCGTACTGCTGTTACGGGTTATACTTTTGCACACATTTTTACATTTAATCTTGTACCTCATTATGCAAATATTGTGAACACGGAAGATACGCATTGTGCAATTTACCTTACTTTCAATGGTACTATATGTGAATAAGATAAAAGTGTCTGAAAAAGTCTAAAACGATTTTGAAGTGATTGATGGACGTTCATCACCACAATATAACACATTAGTAGCTTTCAGAAAGAAACATTTTTATTTAGTCTAAACGGAAACGAAACATCGTTAATATGGATTGGACACGAAGTAGCCAACTATCGTCTACAGGAAATTCCGCCGTTACGCAATTTTAAAAGTATCGCCAGGTAGTCAGGCGAGGATACGGAACTTTCCTGGAAAGATAAATTTGTTGAACGGTAGTTGCTGTAAGTATTCCGAAATCAAGTCATAAAGTTGTGCATGTTACGATACGTACTTTTATTCTTATTTTGTTTACATCGATTGACCTATTTGAAGATTTGGAAGTGGTTATCGAGAGAAACTGCTTAAACTGTTGAATTTATCCTGACGTAATCCGTTAATTTGTACTGTATTCATCTAATGGTTTGTTGAGTAAATTTAAAGGAAAACGAACTGAAATATTTTGATAGTTGATATTGAAAGTACTGTTCTTAAATAGTAAGGTAAAACACAAATTATTGAGATACATCATATTTTTGTCCAGTGTAACAAAGAGTGGTACAGATGTCCCGAATTCTCAAATATTTGCGTAACTGGATTAATTACTTTTGCCATTATTAGATTTTATCGTGGCGAGTCATACGTAGCACAGATCCTAACGCGTGTTATACTAATGTACATAATACCAGATTAAACAAACTTGAATAATTTCTTGGACGAAATACCCATCACGTTTAAGTTAATTATTTAAGTTTAGAATTAGATTTCACTGCATAACGTATTCGTATTTAATAGCGAATCTTTCTAAAGCATTTTTTTTAAATAAGTAACAAACTAGAGCCAACTGGTGTTCTCTTATACGATTATTGTATCGACGCGCGTAAACCCTGAAGCTTTAAGATATATTAATAGGAAATGAATCTTTCGGGCCGGTGCCATTCGTTCTTTTTATTTTCTTAGTTACCTCACAATAAAGCGCACAGCGTCAGGTACATTTGAGTATAATGATATTGCCCTGGGAATATAAGGAGCGTTCCAAAGAGTTGAAGTTTGGAAATCATTTATAGAATCAATACTTTTATTTCCGAGGTTAGAAATAACATTCATTGCAATTATAATTTTGTAAGTTGTATGTTTCTTGAGCATAAAAATAATAACGTCGTGTAGCAGAAATACTTATTGTCATTATTTTGTTGTTTGAATATTAACGAGTCGCTATACACCAGATCATACATATTACCTAAATAAGATTGGGCCGTATTTTACAACTTTATTTGTTGTCGTGCGAAAAAGTTGATACTTTTTATTTTTTTATCATTGTAGTTTAATCATACAAGTAGTACAATTTGACTGCATCGTGTCTGATAGACGTATATGTTTCTTTATGTGGAAAAATTCTATATTTACCTGTGATAATGAGGTATAGTGAAAAACTGGAAACCAAATAGGAAATATCAGTTACTCGTGTCACTGCAATATTTTTGTGATACGATCAAGTCGTGTCAGGAAGGGACTCAACAAATTTAATTGATCTGACCAGAGTACACATAACGGCAGTACAGATAGACCAAATCATATTAACTTGCTTCCACATTATATTATTCCATGTCTCATTATTCCATTTTTAATCAGATTTTGGTTGTCGCTAAGCATAAACACAAATCTATACCATATATAATTAATTTGTTCATTTTTTTTTAATAGTTTGACAGAAAAGATGTAATGGTAGCATATTTCGAATTAATGTCGAAAGTAAGTAACATTCAACATCGCTTAACAATTCATGGTAGCACATCGAAGGTGCTTGTCCTAACCAGACAGAAAGAAGCAAGCAAGGTAAGGAAATTATTTGTGAATCAGTCTATGTCGATCTTGTCCCTTAGGTACTGCGATATAGTTCTTGCACACGTCGACAGTGACAGTAATGACGGAACTCTTGTTGCCATAATATTAAAACCGTGCAATCGGATCCGAACCGATTTGACTTTCACGCCTTACGGGGTAAACTAAACCTGACAGAAAGTAGGGCAATCTGACTTAATCAATACAGTAAAGTGCAACTCGAATCGTTCTAGTTTCTTCAAGGTGAGACTACAAAAAATATTTTATATGAGAGTATGCCACTGATCTTCTAAATATTCAACTCACCAATTATGGCATTCAATGTTTTATTTCAATGCTTCATGCCAAGTTTCCTACCACTTATAAAATGAAGTTATTGAAGCACCTAGTGAATGGGACTGTCTAAGCCACCAACGTCGTACCTGTACAAGTCCTACATCTGGACTCTTCAAAGTGATTTTGAAGATGAAAATAGTGGCTAGGAACATTGAACTACGAACTCGATGATATCTTGTCCATAGCCCAAGAAGAAATATATGAACATTAATCCGTTTCAGAATCGAAACGTCGTTGCAAAAGAATATTAGTTATAAATTATTCTGTACAACACAAACAATTTACTTACGTTTCGACATTTCTTGCTGTTGTAATCTGATAAACGTATAGAACGAAACGCCTACCTGAAGTTTTGTTCACCATCTCAAGCAGATGTCCAACTGGAAGACAATTACAAGTTTATATTAGTATAACAGTAAGATTAGCACTTTGTAATTACAATATCAAACTTTATAGGAATGAAAATTACATTGAATTTATTCATGTAAGGCCTTTAGTCAAATATGACTCAGGGCGGGATACGGTAGGGGAATATATGTCGGAAGGATCGGCTGAAGCCTAAGTTGAAGGCATGTACCTGGTATGATTACAACATCTTTATAAACCTGGCAGGATGGTCGACCCTTGGATTCGAACCCAGGACTTCAAATGTGTGAAGTGAAACAAATTACGGCAGCTCGCTCTGAAAATTTAGTAGTCAACAACTCCATCGCTACATAACAGCAGCCGGTAAAATTAAATATAATTTTTAAAATATATGCTTTATGTGCATGACGGTTACAGCAGTATAAAAACAGAGAATGCCCTGCTATATTTTTTATAATTCACGAGGCTGAAAGAATTGAACAAAGCGTTCCTACATTGGTGTGGTACTACACTAGATCTAGAAAAACCTCAGCCAGGTTGATCTAACTCGAAATTTAATTGCATAATCTTGATTATTAAGAATTATTAATCTGATTTATTTATATTCAAACATCATACGTAAGATTGCTCAAAACTATCAAATATTTGTGGCAAAGAAAATTTGTTTGCTTTTATTTCACCATTTTAAGGACGTAGTTTATTGCCATCATGATGACGTTTTAATTTCATTGTATTGCGTTGCTTAGAAGATGAACTTTTAAGTTCTACTTTTGCCTAAACTTTCTTTATGGTTTTTGTATAGAATTGAACTTTACAAATTAAGTCAGACCTTCGGTAAGCATGTAAAAAGGACAAATCAAGAGTACAGGGAAAGAATCAGGATGCCATTTTTATTTTACTAAATTGAATATACACTCCTATCAAGTTCTAAAAATTGAAAGCTTTAAAGTTCGAATCCAAAAGCGCTAATAATCCACAGCTTATAGTGTTTCTTAGAATAACGAATACGTGGGGGGTAAATGGTAGAGTTAGGCGTTAAGATACACGTTACGAGAAATTACTTTTTTGGAGCCCCCTTCGTCCCTTGTAGTCCTCAAACGTCATCGGTCCCGGTGGATTTCCTGTGTTCTACATACTTGTTGCCCTACAAACACCACGTCACTGAAAATTTGAATGAACCTTTATGAAACGAAATAATTCGTGTGATGTTTATTGATTTAGCTACTTTTCGTTGAAAATGTTCATTTTATCTACAATTATATTCAGCAATTTACTTGAATTGCAATCCAAGTAACTTCCATCACCAAATCACTTTTTTCGATCAGGATTCCAAGAAACATAGACAAAATATTCCGTGCTGAAAATCATTAGAACATGTCGATGATATGGAGGCAAACGGATAGATGAAATCTGTCTATAAGTGATCATTCAATGTTTGGGGAGAGACATCCCTGCAAATATGCCGTGCTCAAGTCAGGCGGATTTTTACCTCTTCATCTGCACATAAAGGCTTTCTTATTCAATAATCTGTAAGTCGCTTCCGGAGCAGATAACCATAACCCGTTTCACCAAGAACTATTTTGCAGAGAATAATGATGGGGCTACGTTTCTTCTAAGCCTTATTGACATTCATAAATATTAATTTTCATGTTTGATTGTTGATGATAGTAGCTCACGCAGAAGAGGATATACTTAGGAAAGAAATATGTTTGTTGAGAGATATACTGAAGATCCGATACACTTCGAAGTAGCTAAGAAATAAGTTGTCGTTGTAAAATTCAAACTTAAAAATTTAAATTTTTAATGATAATATTATGTAATACTTATAACGAATATATGTATATTCAGGTTCTTTATACGTTTTTAAAGCAACATTAGTTTATTTTATTTTATTTTCCTTTCTCTGGAGGTATAAACAAGCATAAGTTATAATTTTCTAATCCCTTCATACAAAAATAACCTCGATAATTATAATTTCCCGATGTTGGACTAGCCGTATCTTAATATATATTTCTGATATGTAGAAAATTGTTTGGATATAGTATATTGTATTCTATTTTTAATTACAAAAGTTTTATACACTTTTAAATATTAAACTAAATAAAACAACATTATGAACAGAAATTATCTATTTTATGGATCAAAAGGCTTCAAAAAGCCGAAACCCTAAGAAGCATAATCAAGAAGTTAAGAAAACTAGGGCAAAAAAACTAGTTTTATCTAACGAAATTAAAGTCTTAACATTGTCGCAGGGCAAGATACCAGGTGCCAAACTAAATTTGTGCCGTTGACCAACACGTCGCTGCGTGTCCTCTTCTAGCAATTGTAGATGATGTAGTGAGTAGGTGTGTGTGCTCTTGTCTGAAAGCTTAGTCAGTGGCACGTCTGCTAGTCGTGTGAGTGGAGATATTCAGTGTGAACTATGGCTGTGTCAAAAGTAGTGGTTAGGGCCTGTTTACTGTACGAGTTCAAATTGGGCACAAAAGGTTACTGAAGCAGCAAGAAAAATATGCTCGGCATTTGGAAAGGTTACAGTTAGCCAACGCACTGCACGTAAGTGGTTTAAGACCTTTTCAACTGGTGATGAGAGCCCTGAAGATAAACCTCGATCTTGGGGACCAATCTCACTCAATATGGACCAGCTGAAAGCAGCTATTGAAGAGGATATGAGCCAGATATGTCAAGAACTCGCTCAACGGTTTGGGGTAAGTGATAAAATCATTCGTTTACGTTTTCATGCGCTTGGACGATCGTGGAAGATGAGCAAGTGGGTCCCGCACGAGCTGACTGCCGCAACAGACTCCAGCGGCTGAACATGTGCTCATTCTTGCTGAGTAGGAACAAACATTGTCCAATTTTGGACCGTATTTTGATGTGTGATGAAAAGTGGGTGATGTACGATAAGAAGAAGCGCTCATACCATTGGTTGCTACCCAATGCCTCTGTCTGCTAAACCCAATATTCATCAGAGGAAGGTAATGCTGTGTGTATGGTGGACTACTGCTGGGATAATGCATTTTGAGTTTTTGGAAAGTGGTAAGACTATCAGAAAAGATGTTTACTCAGCACAACTGCAAACGATAGCTACCAAACTTGTCCAGAAACAGCCAGCACTCGTGAACGGAAAAGGGGTTCTGTACCACTAAGACAATGCGAAACCTCACACAGCAAAGCTGACCCTGGAAGTGATCTCGTCACTTGGGTGGGAACTTTTTCTTCAGCCTCCTTACTCCCCAGACGTCGCTCCATCCGATTATCAACTCTTTCTGGCCATGGACAATTACATGCGCAATAGGCAGTTCAAAACTTGGGACGAAGTTGAAAACGCAGCTTTTTGAGTCGCAGGATACAAATTTCTACAAAAAATGGCATCTATGGACTTGTTCATAGATGGGAGAAGGTTGTAGAAGCGGATGGAGGCTATTTTCCTGAATAAATATTGTGTAAACCCCTTGTATGCACTTGTTTGCTTTTCTATGCTAGAACGGCACGAATTTATTTGGTCTCCTGGTACATGTGTTATTTCTATGTTTTGGAAAGTTTCTAAATTTGAGGTGAACGTTAAACTACTTTTTACATATTACTTAAAATAGAATACAAATAACAATAACTTTGTTAGAGTAGTGTTCTGTGTAATAATCAGAATTCTTATAATTTGACTATAACAGATCAACTATGAACCAGGAATAACAATAGTATCTGATTAAGTAACAAGAGAAAATTTAAAATTATCTAGTTTACTATGTTAGATCACAAAGGTTTTGATGATGGTTTCATAAACTTATTTAAATGAATAATTAATTTAACTTAAAATAACAAGCCATAAAAATATACTTACTAGAGTACATGTCTTCATTTATCCACAAGGAATCCCAGGTAAAAAGTTGAAAGAGAAAAAAAAATCACAAATATTTGTAAATATATAAGTACAATTTATTATACTATTTGTTAAGGCGTAACCTGGTTGACAGATTGTGCATGTGTGTTACCGCCAGGCTTCAGAAGCAACAATCACATTTGAATGATTTACGTGCCATTGTAACAGTTTCACTGATATCTTTTGAACGACACCTCAACTACCTTCCTGTCCCTAATAGTTTCTAGGTTGAAAGTTAACGACAAAAATACAAAATATTGGTGATATAGAGCATCCTAGCTTTAGCTGCTTAAGCCTAAAATGACAGATTTGAATGTAAACATTCAAAGTCCCCTTTGGTTGTATTAGATATGCTTGTACTTTTACAAAGTTTTATTTGATTTTTAACATCTGAAACTGCATTTGATTGGACCAGTTAAATATAACCGGAATATTCTTATAACTAATTCGTCACTTAGTTAAATTTGAAAGTAGTCTTACAATATTTTCCATATAGTTTACACTTTTCCCATAATATGGACCGTTTTTCTGATCCATTCTCGTATACAAGAAAAAATTGGGCATGTATGATATCAATTGCAAACATTCTTCCACCTTCTCGTCATCGGAAAATCTTTGTCCCAGTAGCGCTTTTACAATCTAAATAATAGCAGTCACTTGGTGACAAGTCTGGAGTGTAAGATGGATATTCAACAGTAGCTCAGTAGATTTGATGCACTTTATTGTTAAGTTTTAGCGGTGGTGTGATGCGTAGTGTTGTCGTGAGGAAACAACTGGATCTATGTATGGGTTTCTTTAACCTTGTCTAAAAGCTCGTACCAGTTTGCAGCATCAGTTTTTCTTCGACCTTGGAGAAAGTCGAAATAGACAATCGCTCTGTAATCTCGAAATGAAAAACAGTGCCCAGAAGCTTAGCCATCAACAATCTTGCTTTCGTCTTTACGAGAGCTGTTTCATTTTTTGATCGCCATTTTGTACTTCCTGGCTTCATTTAACGGTTGTAGTGGTACAGCCACGCTGGAAGAAATAACGCTTTGAAAATGCGTCCCTTTCTGTTTCAAACTAGCAAAAAGTCTGTGACAATTTGTAGCTCGTTTGGAGTTTTACTTAACACTAAAAAACTGTAACTCACTTTAAATAATGAAGTGATCGTTGTCGTGGCTTTTCCCGGTTTTAGCATAATTTAATAAACTCGTCGATTAGGCAAGATCCTCAAATTCATGAATGAGTTCGGATGGTTTTTCTTTACGTGCATGAATCTAATTTTGAAATTCGTTACGACCATCAAAAATGATTTAAGATACGTAAATACTTGTATATTAGATAAAATCTCATCATCAAAGTGTGCACTTATTCTTTGCAAAATTTCATTTGGTTTAACGTTTTTGTTTGATGAAAAAGTAATAATAATGTGCTACATAAGGGCATTATGTACTAGTCTTCCCCTCATTCTGCTACTAATAGCATGATGACACGTGGTATACGTAACTGCATACAGGGAGTCTAGAAAGGCTCACTGCCTGTCTACATAGTCCCGATACTATAATATAAGGGGTTCTGTTGCAACACATGGATATTTGTTTATATTTGGGTGGCCTGCGTAGGTAGAACAAAGTTAATGGCACGAAATGGATTGAACACGAATTAAATTCTTTGACTCTTTATTCACCCTTACCTATAGTACTTTTCACGACGTCTAATCTGTACATTTAAACATCTGAAACTACGATAGGTAAGGGCCAGCAAAACTGATTATAAGCTCGAATTTCTCTTTTATGTTTTATATTTTCAATAAAGTGTAATTTTAGTCTAGAATTTTCGACACATAAACCACCATGAAAGTCATTTCTCCTTTACTTTCGATTACCTCTTACCTATTGTTGTTCTAAAACAGTATAAATTTAACCTGTGCTTTTTAATTCTTACTAAAGTTGAATACAATCAAAATGAAAATTGTTTACGTTTGTTTTAGTAATGCATACATCCCACATATTCTATACGCTTGGAAATAGTAATACTGTTGATGAATAACGTAGTTATCACTCAATAAGTTGAGTAAATTTAAATTCAAGCTCATCAATACAGCAACTATTTGGGTGTTTCAAGTTTTAAATTCCAATATCGATTCATAAATGTACTCTTGTATCACTAATATAGCGACAGGCCAACATATGTGAGAACCCTGTGAAGTT
Source organism: Lepisma saccharinum (assembly GCA_022664845.1). Classification (NCBI taxonomy): domain Eukaryota; kingdom Metazoa; phylum Arthropoda; class Insecta; order Zygentoma; family Lepismatidae; genus Lepisma; species Lepisma saccharinum. Next base: position 156,726 of record JAGDQP010000275.1, read on the forward strand.
AACTTACATTGCGCCGCTTGGAAATGCCGATTGTTTTGTCCCTAGAGAGAATGTTCCTTATACACGACTAACATGAAAAATAAACAACAACAAAACATTTAGATAATATGTTCGAGAGAACCTTAAGTGCAAAATGAAACAAAGTTGAGAACAGGTCTAAAGAAACGGAGGTCAATGTGTTTGAGGATACGATTTAACTGTGCATGCATTTAAAGTTCCAGAACATTTTCTTTCTGTAGCAAATCTCACTCCTCCCCGTGTTGGGTTGAAATACAAATGGACCACCTGACATTTAATGAAACAAGCTATAGAGTACATATCATAATGCTGAAGAATTTGACTTCTATTCTGAGTACAGACGTTGAGCATTTGAACTTAAGATGCTTTTCATTGGTATGTAGTAAAGAGATTTCGGGGTCAATCCTGGGTTGAAACTTTAATGGTTCGGAATCCGGTTAAAGGGAAACATTTTGAGTTACAATAGTAATACAAACTCAATCTGATGCAAGGCTATGACAAAATAGTATCGGTTCATCTTGCTCAGAAGTCTTCGGTCCATAAACTGACCTTGCAGCGTGAACACTCAATGTCAATATATTTTGAATAGGGTTGGCGAAATGGAGATCTAAATGACTTAAAATGGACCAGTAATGCTCTCATTATTTCATTTTAACATTATGGAGGACTTTAAGAAATGTTACAGGATTTATTAGAGACGGCGATTGTAGATTAAACATGGATACATTTCTATAATTTAGCAGCGAAACATCAGAAATTGAGCGTAAGACAATTGAAGAAGCTGTTCATAATATATCAGTATAAAATGTTATATCACACGATTCTGATTTTCTATAGACTTGTACATCAAATTTAGACAAGTGATAATGAAGTAATAATGTAACTATGAACAATTTAAAATAGTTCAAATTATGTACTTAGAGAAAATATGAAAAAAAATGAAACAGTAAAATCAAATAATATTCCTCATGGCATTTCAAAGTTCTGAAAGTAAGAAATTTGATACTGATTGATATTCCAAAAATTATCCTTAAACGTATTGGTTTAAATTTAAATTTATATTTGTCTAAAACTGAAAGTAAAGGCGAAGACAAGAAACTGTACATGATAGATTTCAATAAAAGTTATAATGACATAGCGTATTTAAAAGTGACTAGAAATCCCAAGTAATATTATTTGTTTATCAAAGGTTGTATTTATATATAATAACCTTTTGAAAGAAAGAGAAGTGGATGTATTCCAGGAGGCTTTTTCCTGTGGTAAGCTGGTTTCGTAGTTTCTCCAGAAGTAGATCAATAGTACTTTGTTTTGAGGATGAAGAGAAATATTTTTAAAAGCAGGTAGGGTTAATGTATTTCTAAATTTGGGAACTACCTTATATTGATATTCATATATATACGAAAACATGAAAATATTTTCTTAAAATAATACACATAATAAGCTATAGTACTAAATGTATAATTTTTTTGATAGCTGTAGATATATTTCCCAGATTTTACTTTACTCACTATTTTCTTATTCACAAAACACAATTGAAATATACTTCAATAAATAGAATCTTTCAAAAATACAAACTTTCATAGTGATTTCCTGAAAATATCGTATCGAAAGAGTGCATTGACCGTATTTTCTGTAGAAGACGTGTACTCACCTGTAATGTTCATCTTGATTATAAGCCTGCTAACTGGAGAGATACAATACGGTAGATTATTATTTACAATGTTATAAATTAAATATATGTATACCAATGTTATAAATTCAATATTATCAGTTAACATAATATTGTTAATTATAAGTTAAATATAAGGTTGAGAAAGGTTGCTGATTCTTTAACATCTACGTAAAAATCTACAACTCCAACAAAATATTTTTATATTTTTGGAGTATTTTAAAATATATGTTTTATTCCTATTAGATATTTAAAATGAAAGATAATAACCTTTTGCTTTAACTGTTGTTTCATCAAGTACATTAAAAAAAATAAGGACAGCAGGTAAACAATTAATACAGGAAATAAAAAAGTTAGTTGTGTATTATATATGATTAACAATGTTGATAAGAATGAGAAAATTTCTTAAGTTCTTTGGGAAAGAGTAATTTTAAAATTTTGACTACAATTTTCAAATGATAATGCTAAATAGAAAATCGATCTAATACTATTGTTTTATATTCTATAGTAGCCTTAATCAAACTACGATGCCAATATAAAATATTGAAGTTGATGGAGTTACTTTTATACGAGTATTTAGAATAGACAATTTGTTTCTTACTTACATGACTGCGGATCTGCTCTCACGAATACGGAGTACATGAAATAGAAAAAAATAATTAAGATTATTGGTTTAGAAAAATACTAAAAGTGAATCGTGTAGACGCACCGAAATGTATTTAAAACGGAACTTGAAGAAAAAGGAAACTGGTCCAAGGCAGAAATTTACTTCAGTCTTCCCTATATCTTTATTAATCGATACAATCTTGAATAAAGTCCGAGTTCTTTGAAATCCGGAAAGAAACAGTCAGTGTTTCGGAATTCTGAGTTAGAAAAGTTTCACTGTATGAGAAATAATCATAGTCCTTACGTTTCCCTCTTGCGGATGTGGTTTTATTGTAAGCGCAAGAATTGCAGAATTTCAAAACAATTTAGAACTTAAAATACCAATATATCTAAACAATTTTGAAAATTCAGAAATTTCGAGTTTTGAAATAAAATCGAGCAGATCATATTTAGACTTTTACGAACTGGGTCGTGATACATGCCCGTTGTCTGGCCATATATTTTTACTTCACTTACAACTGTGACTATCTAAAGCTTTAGCACCTGACATGGCTTGAGAATATCTATAATTTCTTTTCCGCAATTCCTTGCTTCTGTCACTAGTGTTCCTGTTACAGTGTGTCGCGTCTTTACGTACCAAAATAACGTAAACACTTGCTACGCTTCAAAGCAAATTAACACTCGTCTGACTTACACCACAACCTGCTACGAACATTTTCTCTTCAAATAAGTCATTTTGCCTTGCACTCGAAAAATTCCACTTCTCAGAGTTTTCATATTCAACGAATTAACAGAATTGCTATAGATATTTACATGGATTATTCTTGTCAATTGTTTACAACACACCTGAAAAACAATTCTTCTACGTATTTGCCTTCCAAACCTCTACCCTGGTTGTTTTCGATTATACTGTCTTGACTTCGAACCATGATCAACCTTTCCCTAATACTTTTCTCCGCTTATTAAACTGCTACTTCCCTGTTTAATTCACATGGTATGTCATGACTTAACAAGTTTCCTAGATATCGACATCTGTCATCTAAATGACTGAAGATTGGTGTCTAAGTAAAACCAGCAAAATAACGTCGAATACTTACAGTACTATATCTCACAATTCCAATATGTAAAATGTTCTAAATTTATGTTATCTAGATTTAACGCAAATCTGAATCCGTTACCTTCAAGCCTCATTTCACGGCTAACTTGATACCTTTTGCAATTACCTCATCCAAACCTACCCGCATACTCAATTTTCGACCAATAAGCAACAGTAATCCCCACGCTTAACACACTATTAAATTGCTTTATCATTGTAACCTAACCGCCGCTTTTTTATAGAAAGTTCTGGACTTGCTCAACTCTTATTTATGCACTTTACCTGATGCTAAGTTGGTATTCCATCTCAATCCTAAAATAATTCATGGTTGGACTTTAAAGGCAGCTAACCGAGTTACTAGGCGTCCTATGCAACACTCCTCTACACTTTGTAACGTTGTTCCAAAACCTCTATGTTAAACGCTCCTTATTGTCGACATTCCACTAAGTTTTCAACATACAATCACCTGTAGAATACACCTAATTCAACATTCCTTCAGGTGCAATTCCACCAGTATGATTTACAGCCTACGCTGCGTGTAATGATCAACTTTCTATGGATTGATCAACTTCATTAACTTTTATGAATTGAATTTTTGACCTTTTCCAACTATGGCTCAAACTGACATTAATCATATCAATCAAGAACTATAATCACTCCTGTAAACATGTTTATACATTAGCGCAGCTCCTTGTATGGTCTTCCTATCGATCAATGTTTCGAGGTGAGTATAATAAAACTTATCCACCCATGTAGTAAAATAAGATATCTCTATGTTTATATCAATACACTCCCAACCTAACATTTGATAACTTCCACATTTGAAGACTGGAAAAGCTAAATGATGTAAGTTCCATTTTAAAATGATTTGGTTTTACACTGCTAACTAATCTAACTCCATGCGCCAACGCCCTGCTAAGAGATTTATGTAACACAATTGTTGTTTGTAGTTGCGAAAGTCTCCAACAGAATGCGCTAGTCGTATGTCCAGGCAGGAATGCACTGCTAGTGGATCTATGTGCCACAGCCGTGAGTCTGCCACGACGCGAGTCAGTACAAGCGCACTCCTCACATAACATACAGTCATAATCTTCATCTCGTGCTATTCTTTTGCTTACTGAAGCGTTTGCTAGTCATTTAGAACGATGGACGAGGATTATGGTATGAATATGCACGCCAGTGGCTTTAGTAATGATGGAAGTGGTGAGCAACTTACGGTCAGAAGAAAACAACAAAAGTCAAGATTAAGTGGAAAGTCTTACCTCACACAGAAAAAGCAGAACAGGAGGGAAATTGCAGCAAAACAACCGTCACCTTTACAGGTTAGTTCTGTTGTTGGTTACAGTAGAAGTAAACGTTTAATCTCAAATATATCTAGCGTGCGCGGGCAAAACAGTATACGTCAGAATTTGGTCAAATGAAATAAGTCGATATTTGAGGTTTATAACCAATGCATCATCTTTGGTTCAATTTTTGTAAGTCAAATCTAAACCTGAGTTTTTCCCGCGCACTCTAGATATATAAAAGAAAGAGTTTGTGTCTGCCCCTAATTGGTCCACACCTATGAAATTTGGTATACAGGTGGGAAGCGACTCCATCCTTTGCACTATAAGATATTGTATGTGAAAATCGAATTACGTGACCGAGCGTAGCGAAATCGGTGTGTCTGTCTGTCCGGAGCGTAATGGGCGCCCATATTGAGGTCCAATATGTAACTGGACCACAAGAATGAATGTGTACATCATTATCTGGTAATATACAACGGGCGAAAAACATAGTCAAAACTTAAACAAAATCAAAATTCAAAAACATAACCTAGCCTAACTTACCTAACGGAACCTCTCCTATTCTACCTCAATACGTAGTCCTACTATGTCACCCTTACATTCCTTCCCTATACCTTGCTTAAAGTACTTACGTATTAATTCTAGCTGGTACTGTTTATAGGTATTCTGCAAGTGTAAGTACAGTTGCAGAGAGAACGTCGATATGAAAACGCAGCTGTTCGAAGAATACCACCAACTTGACCTGAACCAACAAGGCAACTACCTCATGGGGCTTATAGAGGTTCTTCCTATTCAAAGGTGACGCCATGGGACCTATAATGAAGCCGCAGAGAGTAGAAGACATTCAACCATCAGTCAACCAACTGATAGGAATGATGGCATAATGTGCTTGTTGCACGAGGGGCATGGAGGTAGAGGAGGTAATGAGAAGACCCCTTGTATTTTGCAGACTCTAAACTATGGTTTATTTCCGAACAGAAAACTGAATCTTGTTGTATGAAGTGACAATTGTTCATGGCAAAGAAGAAAAAGAGGAATGTTGATATTTTTGTTCATGTACATAGTAGAACTGGTTATTTTCGAGTAAGTAGAACATAAATTTATATTATCTGGTGACAGTTTTTCAGTTGCTGATAGCGATTTTACCCTTATAGGAAAACGAAGTAAAACAGCCAAAATGCAAGATATACAAGATCTCGAAAATGTGATCAAGCAAGCTATAGGCCTACAAAACCTTTCCGAGTGTTGCAAATGTATACCCTTTCTTCGACTTTGAAACTAAAGCTTCTGAGTGCACTGATACAAAAATACTTGATATCACTCATGTTTCTTTGATCAAAATAAGCAAACAACTGCCTGGTATTGTGTACTACAAAACCTTGTTTGATTGGGATTTGTTTGATTGGGATTTGTTTGATTGGGAGCAGTATCATTAATGAAGAAATTCAAGACATTGAAAGACATTGCAGCTGTTGAATTGGAACAACTTTCAGCTACAGTTCCGTTGGCACCAAACAAGAGAAAAGATCTGAACGCCATTATTGATTACGTGGAAGAAAACAACAAGGACCTTTTCCGAGAGCTGTTATGTCAATAAACTTATTCTGTCTCGTGGCACTTAGATCAATTAGCTCTGTCAGAACATATTACACTTTGATCTTTCTGCTCAAAAAGCCATCAAACATTTTATTTTTGAATATACCTAATAGATACTTTGTCACATTTTTTATCATCATGTAAAGAATTAATGTGTGTTTAATTACAAATATATATTCATTTCTCCCAATGTTGTGCGGTTTTTCTCGCTTCCTGCTAAATTTCACATTTGGCACATATGTCGTCATTTATCATTTTCTTTCCTTCTGCATTCTCTTCTTGCTCCATAATGTGTATCTGTCTCTAGCTAAACTATATATTTGGGTTTTGTAACGTTCGTATTTTCTCGAGCTAGAACTTTTGTGAGTTTGCTATTTTTGTTTCATTATATATGTTAGTGTATGTGTTCATATTAGGATTGCGATCGTCTGACTGTTTCTTCCAACTACATCTGTTTACATTTCAGTATGCGTTCACGTAGTTGTCCTAATTGTGCCTTTTCTCCAATTCTAATGGTGATTACTTTTAATTTATAGATGTTTTCTGAAACTTTAAACCTTTTCTTACTTTCTTTGATAGTTTGCTACAGAGTAACTGCGAACATTTTTCCAAGCTTCTCTCGTACAACTTCTAACTCATATATACACGTGTATAACTCATTCTTCTTTCGCATAAACATTTTTTCCATAAAGTATTGCTCTTGTATTCTGTAGTTTTGTAAATGTCCTTCCTTGGCTTCTTATATATTGTTTGGAAGAAATTCAGATGAAATTATTAACAAAGCTGACTAAATGATTCTCAAGTTTCTATGGGTACGGCATTTTGAGACCTCGAAAGAAGAACATGTATCTTCATACGTACTTGAATATGCGATTGTTATGATTACATTTAGCAATAATTAAGTAAATAAACAATGAGGATAATGTTAACTATACTCTTTGCTGGATTACGTAAAGTTTAAGGGCCTTGTTGGTAACCTTTGACTGGGAACGTGTAGGTTTTTTTTAAGAAAAACGCTAATTTCATGTTCCTGTTATGTAACATTGCATATAATTTTATTATATGACTATTAAAGATTGCATTCAAATTTAAAATATAAAAGCTGTAAAAGTAAAAATTTAAAATTATAAATCCGGGACACTTATTTCCTTATTTGAAATATCCCTCCGGACGTATATTCAGGGTTGAGGAGGAAGAACCAGGGTTCTTTTAATAGTAACTGTTCAGAGATCATTAGAAGCATTAGAACATATACTTTTATTTTCCCATCGGGTATTAAAAATAGTCATGAGATGAAAGTGACAACACGTGCACCCCCTGCTCCTTCAAATCCATTTTTTCTTATTCCTTATGGTAAAAATAAAATTTATAGCGATTGTATAAATAAAACTGACCTATGATGACTGTAGCGGTCATTTTTGGGCGAAAGGTGTTAAAGGCTTATATTTTACAATTATTTTCTATGACCTCAGTTGGAACTCTTAATGCCTCGGACTTTTTTCTAATGTAAAGAAAATATATAATGATGTTCCTCCTCTCAAGAGATGGTTTTACACCAAAATGACTGCTATTTTGGGAGGAAAATAGTGTGATCGACTCTCATTGTCATTTCTTGTTAATTTTGTATTTATTTTTTCATTATTGCGATCAAAATTCTCTAATTGACTCTCATTTTAAAATATATTTAATTCTGTTGTAAATTCTAAGGAATAATAAAGATGGCGGGCAGAGATTTTCAACGCGATCTCCTTTAGCATTGAGTATATGGAAACACACACTTAGATAAATTATGACGTAGCAGCATCGTTCTACTTTCCTTTGAGCGGCCATCTTTGGCACCTTCAGGAAATCATCCGATGATCACGCGCAAACACCAATGTACACAAACAAGAGCAATGAACTACCATAACCTCAATCATTTCATCATCTCAAAAATCGTATAAAAAGGGCCCCGACGGCTCTCTCTACCTCTCTTGTTCTCTCGGAAGCCACGACGACTACAGCAAAGAAGTTTATAGAAGGAAGTCCTATATCGTCATATTTTCTTCCAAAAGAAGGAGTCCTTTTCCATACAGCTTTGAGAAGCCTTTTAGAGAACACAACTTCATTTTCTGAGGTATGTTTAATGGATTTTGTATATTAGTGCTTAAATAGTACCATTGCCTGAACGATGCGTGTGCTCTGTTAATTATTTTAGAATTGAATTCATTTTTCTGCAGTGTGTGCCGTAACCTAATGTTAATTAGTCTCCGAGTTGAGAATCTGCGCCTTTTTAAGAGAAATGTAAAATCTTGTAATCGTTTTTATTCCTAATATTAGAACTTAATCCATCCCGAAAGAAACCATTATTTTAGCTTTAATTTCTACTTTACTCTCGTTATTGCGAAAGCTCAAACCTTTACTTGAGTTACGCTCAAGTAGACTTCATTTAGCCCCCAAATAACCAAACTTAAGTCTATATAATTTATGCCCCCACATAAATAGTGAGATATTTCTCTCTAAACAAAACACAATAATCCCCGACGAAGCGAGACGTTCACAATAGTAAAATGACCTTCATTTTTGTTGGTGTTTTTCAAATAGCCTTTGAGTTAAGAGAAAATTATTTAAACTCACTTAAGATGCCAAATCGACACTGGGCAAAAGGGGACCGTAGTTATAAGATTGCTGCCACCAGAATTCTGGACATTGAGGTCCGGAAAGGCGGAACTGAAAAATGGTTCATGAAATATGTCAAATAGGGGCATCAAATGACAGAAGTTTTCGCACTGAATCTGACTTTCTTCTTTAGAAAATTATTTTATGGATTCCAAATTTATAACATAAATAAAACTACTTAGAGACCAAAATCACGACCATTGTTTGTCGAAAACTGGAGAGATGCCTTTGTTGACTTTTTCAAACAAGCCTCCAGTTAAGATAAATATTTCTAAAACTAATTTAAACTTCAAAATCGTCACAGTATTGGGTCACTTGTGTTGACCCAAAGAAATGCTAATTATACGATAACCTCCCAAAATGGTCGTTAAGAAGAGTGGGAATTACAAATGAAGGTTTATGAAGTTGGTTATATGGAGTATAAAATGAAAGGATGTTACGAACTGAATATAAAAATGAATTATTTTCTTCATAGGATTGTAGAAATTCCAAATTTATAACAATGTATACAAATTGCTTAATCCAACGCCGTTGGTATTTTTGGCTATAAAATTGTCCAAAACTATTTCGGAAGAATATTCGTTTGTAAAGTCTAAATAAGTTTGTTTGCTTTGAAGAATATTTATTTTACTGTTTGGAATATATATATATATATATATATATAAAGCTTACTTACATGGCACTTAAAAAGTTATTCATCCGCAACATCAATACTCCCAGTATCACTATCGCATTAATCAGTAAAAAGTTCTTTGAATTTTATTTATGAATTTTAGGCATCTAAGGTTCAGGCCGTGTATTAAAGTACTTCCATTATTTCATCTGCCAACAAATGAAAACTTTAATCTGTTTCTCTGTCTTCATCTAATGCCCGTTTTTCTGCAATATTTTCTACTACATCTGTCAGAACTGCTGAAAGGATCTTTTTTGGGATTATACCAAACTGATTCCAAATTTTCAGTCGAACCATGGCCCGCCTAAGCGATTGGAATTTCTTGTAGTTTTGTCTTGGAGAACTTCCAACTCCGAACTGAACCGAACTGAATTGTATTTATAGTCTTTAAACCTTCAAATCCGAGCCCGATAATTTGTCTCTTTATGGGTTCACCTAAACAAGGTTTTTCTTGACGGCAAAGTTAAATCAACGTTTGCTTCTATTGAAAGGGTGAAATCTTTTCCTCGACACTTGGTGTTCACTGTGAGCAACCTAAGTTCGTCTATAGAAGAAAGTTTAGTTGATCCATAAAGAACACATACAAACTCCTCAAGAAGGTGCAATTAATGTGTCATCCAGAGTCCAAGATATTGTGAGTTTTTAAAAAGCTGTGATATTGGAGGATTGGAACTTGTGAGAAAGCAGCTTGTTTAAGGGTTTTCGCCTTCCTGTTACCTTCGAAGGTACTTGTCGGGAGAAATCGTAAAGTCCTAGTAGCACAGGAAACCTTGTCAGGGTCATGCTTCTCTGCCTGTTTTGTAATATTTAGTAGTCTTTGGGTTCTTTCCAGAACATATTTAAATGGCTCAATATTTTGTATATATTGATATAAATTTGAAATTTTAAAATCATATTCTGAAGAAAATCATTCAATATTATATTTAATCAGAAAACCCCTTTATTTGATACACTTTATGACCTACTAGGTGTGATAAAAAATATGGTGAATGATTTTCTATAACAGCAACTGCTGACGCTATATCCATTTGAAGTAGTAAGTCCAATAGCCTGATCTGTAGAGATAGTCAGAGTCACGTTCTAACAATTTTTGACTTGTCAGTCGGCTTCCGGGGCAGGAAGAAAGAGGTCGTGTTCACCGTGTCTGTCGCGCATCATGGATTTCGATCAACGCGTTGACATTAAGTTCTGTTTTAAGTTACAAAAAATGCCAAAGAAACTCATGAATTGTTAAAATCAGTGTATGGCTATAATATGGGGACCCTGAAGACTGTTTACAAGTGGTCTGAGTGATTTTAAAGCGGAAATGAGTCGGTTAAAGATCAGCAACGGCCGAGACGCCCTTTGGCCTCAAAAACATACGAAATCGTGCCAAAAATGATTCTTTCAAACAGGCTTTTCGAGGAACAGGCGTGAAGACTATTGGACAGCTTACCGAAGAACTGAATATCTCGTACGAGTCCTTGCAAAACGTCTTAACCGATAATTTGCAAATGAAACGAGTGAGTGTGAAATTTATTCCCAGATTTTTGAGTGATCCAAGAGTGTTCGGCCGAACAAAATGTTCCTGTCTGTCTACATTTACGTTAATCTCCGGTTAGCACCATGCGAATTCTGGCTCTTCCGATATATACAAACCATGCCAGAAGGAAACACGGTTCCTAACTTTGTGAGGGCCACGACGGAGCAGCTGAAGGTCCTTCCGTAGGAAGCCTTCTAAAAAAGAAATGCTTCCAATCACTTAATCAACGTTGGGGATGTATCACTAGTCAAGGAAAAAAATGATGTAAGCTTATTACTTTGTTCGTAATAACATAATTCACCGTATTTTTTATCACACCTCGTAGTTTATTCCTTTTTGAGTCCCTACGTTATTCCTTAATTTTAGGGACAGTTATCGTTTAATTATCATTTTATTGGGTCGATGTAATACTGTGCCCATTTTAAAGTTTTAATAATGTTTCTCTTAATGCTACTGTTTAAAAGATAGCAACATTGAAAGGAGTTTAGACAATATATGATCAAAAATTCCAGGCATTTTGGTTCAAAATAATTTTCTATTAGAATCATCGCTATAAATTTTATTTAGATTATAAGAAATAAAAAAGTAGTCCTAACAAATCGGGAGCGGGGTGCATCTGAAGTCCCTCTGATTCCCTTACTGTAAGTTCCATAGGTTCCGTACTAGTTCCATAGACTCCATACTAGTTCCTGCGATTTATTTTTCTGTGGTGTAATTTTGGTAATCCGTCTGAAGTGAGACCGATTTTTGATCCAACTTTATTTGATAGCTTTGTTCGTAATCAGTCAAACACATGTTAGACAATCGAATACAATATCTACAAACTTTTCTGATACACCATTACTTCACGTCATAGTATTGAAGGAGGAGTGTTCTTTGACGATAATTTGCAAATTTTGTTAGTTCTTGTAAGTTTAGACATTATCCGGTTTAAACTTAGTACATATATTTTGTGAAAGTCTAGTTCTTAATAGAGCATCTATTTTTTTAGTCGTCTGACTCACATCAAACAGTGATAATAACAGTTAGGCTACATTTTGTTGCGTATGTAGTTAGTTGTAAACCTTTGTTCGTTGCCTCTGGTAGTTTTAAATTTGGATTATTTCTAGGTTAGAAAAGGTTATTATAGATAAGGAAATTATATTATGTGTAGGGAGGTTTAAAGGCCATAATTTCATTTTAAAAAATACGTGAGAACTATATACTCACCTCTAGCTATCTTCAAACAATCTAGCAGCTTCGCAACTGAAAGAAAGAAATTAAAGAAATTTAGTTCCAATATTTTAATATAAAAGCAATGGATTAATACACTACTGATTTTGCAAACTGCGAGCACCAGTAACAAGAAGATGCCTATTAAACTTACAGTAGAATGATCGTTAAGTTCATGAAAGAAATGCAAATGCACAAGAAATGCGGCAAGAAATTTAAATACAATATTTTTTATCCAGTTTTGCATAAGTAACATTATGTAAGTAATTTTATTTTCCACAGAGCAAGCAATACTGAAGTGAATCGCCGTAGCTCAGACAGTAGCACTCTTGCCTATAAATCGTGTCGCAACCTATATTGACGTGATAAAATGAACAACACGTCTTTATAGTAATAATGAAGTTGACTGCGAAAAATTTTGCGAGATAATTGGACACATAAAACAAGAATAACATTCCTTAACGAAGTACATAAATTACATAATTTTAGATACAAAGAATTCTAAAGATAGAGTAACATTGTCACACTTTGCGGTTTACTCCGAGAGCTAATAACGATACACATATCAATTTCGTAAGTGACAATTGAGGAGATTATTCGTTAAAGGGCACACGTCGAGTGGGGAGAGTTTTTACGGCTACTGAAAAAATTGTCTCACTGGAAAATGGGCACTTGCCCCTTTGAAAATGACATCTTAAATTCAAAAGAATTTATTTTACGAAAGATTATGATTCATAATTGTATCATAGAGAGCATTCTTAATTTTTCAGATTATCTTGTGATTGCCATGTAGAACAAGTATGTCCTCTCAGCTGTAGCCCTTATACATATACCTTGCCCAAATATATTTCACGGGTACAGTTTTAACTGTATTCGTCGTTATTTCTCGAGATATTATGTTATTTGTACGGATGACACTAAGGCTATTCTAGTTTACATCTACACTTCCTTAAATAAATTATTTCCTTGTTTCAATGTAAATTAATACCATTCGAAGTTTGTCGCAGTATTTTCCACTACTTTAAACACTCTAACCTAACTAGAAACTAATCTAATATATTGTTATCTATTAATATAAAAGGGTCAAAGACATTTACATAATTCTCGCTAGCATCTTTAGTATTAGAAAATAACATTCATATCTACTGAACCATATGTTGAAATACTTGAACAAATACGGGATAATCAAAACCTTTCCTATTTTACTTTAATATCTAAAATATGCGTATTAAATGAACTGAAGATGTGTCCTAGGAATTAGTGCATATGGCAACTTCTTCCTCTTCTAAATCAAACTAATTCACTCAAAAATATAGAGTATTAATAAGAACAGCAAAATACAGACAATAGGTGTAAGAAATATTCACGTCTGACACTCAGATTATCAAAACTTCACTTGCGCAAATTACAATAACAACTGTATCACCACTCAGCAAGATACTTTTTTCCCTTCTTATTTCCTATCATCCGTGTAGTACTTTACTGAAGATAATTTTTAGAGCTTATAGTTTAATAGGCCAAATACGTCTTCCGTCAAGAAAGACATCAAAGATAAAAACGGTACCCGTAAATATGTGTGTAGTTCGAATTGTCCTACAATCATTATCAATACTATTCTTCCTTCTATATGACAGGGTCTCAAAACTTCGTTGAATCACTCTTTCCATTGATATTTTACATTTGTTTTTGAAAACTTTATAGGGGGAGGTTTGTAATGACCCATTGTAACTACGCACTTCTAGAAAGAAAGTGGAAAGTTTTGTTATGTAAAGATTCAACGGTGTCTAGAAATTTGATGATTTTGTCACAATATTATATCTGATTCGACTTATTGCTCAAATTTCTCTTGTGAAAGCTTTTAAGTTTATTATCGAAGATTCGTTTCTTGATGAAAATAATTATATCGATTATTTTTTATTCTTAATCGATTGTTCATTTACTTCATATTGTTATACTGTTAAATCTCCAATTTTCTGTGACAATGAAAGGAATTAAGTGTTTAGTACTGTTGACTTGGTGTATCAAAATCAACATTTTGTACATTACATATAATAGAAAAGTCTTACAGTTTGCTTTCAGGTAAACAGAACTAACCTAGCGATAACACTCAATGAGATCAAATGTACTTGCGGGGTTCCTTTGCATACTCTAAGTGTATTCTACCATACCCTTTCTTTAAGCGGGAATGGCTACTAATAAATGTTTCGATTTATTAAGTTTCACAACTATATTTTATAAATTGTACCTCTCAGAGAGGGGTCGTGGTCGTTATAGGTTTATTTTTTCTACTATGGTATTTATCTACCCAGTTGCATTAAATATCTTTCCTGTCTCATATTTTTGCTTTATAGCTAATAAACGATAAGATCGATCTTAAAGCAAAACGTGGAAAACGACAACGTATAATGTATACGATAGAGAAATTAAACAATTATGTTTGAACATCTTGTGATTCGGTGAGTTCATTATATTTTTTATTTGAAGAAAGAAAGAAAGTTCAGGTGTTATCTAATTGTGTTTAAACCAACATTATTTTTTACTTGATTACGTATTTGTAGAAGTATTTTCTAAAAATATTTTAACGTTAACATCAACATACAAAATAACTTGAAAAATATTGATGTTCAATAAATTCCTGGTCACAAAATGTCCTACATTAACAACTTAACAATGTTGTTCTATCTTCCCAAACACACAAAAGAAACTAAAGGTCGTAATAAAAAATGTTACGTACATGCTACTGTAACTCTAAGAAACGTTGTTTTGATTGGTAATATTTTAATATTATCATGCACAGCTTAATGTATAAACCTTTCTGTGAGCTACGAACATATGTAAGTAAATAATAATATTGGAGTTTGTTTTATTCTGCAATGTAATAAAAATCTCTACAAAAAGCTCAATAACTGAATCATTTACTCATACAAAATGAACTTACTGATCTTTATATTTACTTACAATTTGTATGATCTTCGTTCACGTAGCAGTTTCAGCAATAAACAACAAAGATAAAAAGAAAAGAAAACTATTATATTTTCAGATCATGTCAGTTGTAAATATGTATGTATAAGTATGTACGTTAGTAAATATAGAAAGATGGAATTGGTATATTAACCTACAATTCGGTAAAATTGAATCATAGTGAATTAACCAGACCAGTATTAAAAGTACGTTATTATCACTGATCGAACAAGTTGGTTAAATCGGTAACAATAGTACCTCAAGCTTTGGACCTTAAACTGAAAAAACATTGCTAAAGTTATTTCATGCACTACAGAAATAAAATAGTCTACATATCGTAGATGAATGTTTTATGAGTATTTTGGATGTTAGTAACTTAGTTTCAAATATACAACAAAAATCGATACATATTGGTGTTTCTGTCACAAGAGCCCTTTTTCAATGAACAACCATCTGCAGAAAGTGCTCCCACATTTCATTTTGAGGAGAATATAGTATAATGTAGTGTCGTTTCAAATATGGGATATTCATGAGTGTCAGGTACCGAGGGCTATTATTTAGTAATCGCCGAGACAAAAAGGTAATTTAGCAATCAAATGTCTTATTGAAAGTGAGCTGTGAAAGCATTAAAACATATTTCTGACCAAGGAAAGTGAAACTATTAAAGTATTGTGGCGTGCCAAGGTTCGAACCTAGACCTATAAATTTGCCCTTCCTAAATTTCTGTCTGAAATGTATTATTCTGTTGTGGAAATTTGTACTTTCCGTTGGCGTTTGCAGGTTGTAAGCTTTATTTGGACATCGTTATTTAACAACCAAGAGGCAAGTGGTGTAACGGATAAGACTAATAATACAGGAAGTGACAAAGTTGACTTCGTGGAATAGAAACAGCTTACGTGTTCTTTTGCTAAGCCACGTATGCAGCCATATTTGGTAAGCCTTTGTGTGTGTTGGTGGAACATGACCCTTCACTACCAAGTTACTGTTACGTCAAGATCGTACGTCAAGGCGTTGACCTTTTGCGTCCTTAAATAAACTTTACGAAGCTGTCTAGCCCTCCCTTTGTGGACAGCACACTATAGCAGCACAATCAAGATGTGTTGCTCTTCGCCAGGTTAGTGACTTATTAACCTAAGTCCTGTTCTGGACTAAGATTAAGATTTATTCAATTATTCTGTTTTATGCGTTGTTTTGATATACATTGAATTTCTTCTAGAAAGTAAAGTATAAGTTGTATTCAATTAAGTTGGGGTTCGGTTCCCAATTTCTTCCTTTTTCTAAAAGTAATATAAGTTGTATGAGATCTGCTACGTCCCCTAGTTAATAAGAATTACGAACTTATCTGTCAAGTAGTCGAATGACGTGTAAACTGTCACGTAAATCTTGTCATAAGTAACAATTGTAGTAAAGTCACACTTGATAAAGTTGTTGAGCATAAACGTATTGTAGTTGAAGTTAAATTAAGCCCATCAGGAGATTCAAATTAATATTTAGGTCAGCTCCAGTAGTTTTGCCTAGATAGGTAAAAGGATTAAATAATACATTCATTCCTCTTTCTAATATTTTACTGTTATTCTTTTATTCTTCTTTTGTAATAAAATACGAAAATGATGTAGTTCGGTATTTGTTCAGATAACGTATCCCGAATTCCCTATGTCTTGGTCATGGCAGGTACTCCCCGGAGATGCTGTAGAAGCCTGTACATCGTTAGCTAAGATAAAATAAGAGTAAGTTTCTGAGTGGTAATTCTCTTACAGAAGATGTCTGCCGGCTGAGATTTTTCCAGAAATTATTAGATTTTCGACATTGATTCAGAGATGGTAACACTGTCTCTCCCCGTATAAAAAGTAAGTTCCATTTTAATTATCTTACAGCATGGATTTCCAAGGATGAGGAATGCAGAGTTGGATCAAAAAGGTGAGGAATTCTCTCCGGACAACTCCTCCGACTTGGTACCTTGAAGCCAAGTCAAAACACAGTGAATATCTTTGGTGGAAAAACGCCCGCTAGAACGTTGATGACGGACTTCCAACAATGATACACCACAGTATACTGTATATTTATAAAGGGTAGGCGAGTAGAATTTTGGGTATGGGTGTGTCGAAAATCAACATTAACAGGTAAATATAGACACTGGGGATAGATCTCCTACTATAAACAAAATATAATATCTAAGAAAATAGTTCTTAGAAGCAACATTCCTATATGTCGTACGATTATTTGTAGCGTCTAAAGAAGTCCCAAGGGACTCACGGAAAATTCTGATGAAGGAATGTAGCTGGAGTAAAACAGTGAGTGTAAAGACATTTGTTAGCAAGTACACTGATTGGTGTTAAATTTAGAGATTTCGTTAAACATAACAATGCCATTTGTGTTCTCAGGCAGGTATCAATTACAAAAGGAAAATGAAAATAAAACAATATAAATGTAGACCCAATATTAACTCGAGTATTCACATGGATTCCTGACAATTCTTTAAGAACACAAGGTTGAATTTACAAAGCTACTGATACTAGAAACCATCTTTAGAAGAATTTTTGTGTTATTATTTCTAATTGAGAAATATGTGAATAAGGCACAATGTTTTTCAGTCAGCGAAATGTTCCAAAGCTTTACTGGAAGTTATTACGAGTAAATAATAACATCTTTAAGAACTAAGCAAATTGTATTATTAGAGCTCTGTTATCAATGAAGGGTATTCTTACGCAATGCTTTGAATCTTCTCTAATGGTTCCATGTAATTATACAAAAATATGGTTGATCACCCTTTTCTACTAAGATATCCTGAAACTTGAAAGCTTTGTGCGTTCTCTAGTGAACAAGCTAAGTTTTCTAAAGCTTGGCGAAAGCAATCCTGTTCCCTCTCAATATATTTGGCCAGTAATACCACAAATATTAAACACTTCTGCCCAGTTCTCATCAGTACGTCACAGGAGTGTTCGATACAGTTCAGATCATAGTACCGACGTGAGTGAGCTAGTCTGTACTGCAAAAATTATCGTCATTTTTTCACATCACTGCCACAAGATCATCAACACTTATTTCAACTTCTGAATAGCTAGATGTTTAAAAAATTATAGTCACAATATTAGGGGGCATTTATTGATGATGGGAAATATCGTTGGCTCGTGGCGACATGCTGACATAAATAGAAATAACATACCGGATTCAAACCATCACACTTACTAATAACTCCACGTTACATCACAGCTGGCACAACGCACTCGAAAAATTACAATAAATGTTAGATTCTTTACATGCACATCCATCATTGATTTTCAGGGCCTGATTTTCACAAAGCACACATTCCCTACTAGTAAAACATTTTGTTTGCTTGAAATTACACTGTGAGCAGATTCATATGTATAAATATATTTAATTTTTTCTAAATGCTTCTTAACTTCTAAATGTGCTTCAATTCTCAATATTCACAATATTTATAATGTACTGTCCTGTGGCCAATCGAAAACAACATAACGTTGAATAAATTATAAATAAATGTAAATATATATGCGACTAATTACCTGTCTGTATGTGTATGTCATGGAGAACCTTTGCAACTGCAATGTAGTAAAAAATAACAATTCATTTAAAATAATATTTATAAGATATTTAATATTCATTCTTCTTGAATATATAATTAAAAAGATTATGTATTGTTAGAAGTATTTATATTTGTGAAAATAATGAGTTATAATGCCAATTGCTTTATCCTATTTGTTAAATTGAATCTAAATTCACAATTAAATTTATTCTTTATAAACTTATCATATATCTTGTTCTCAAATTGTCTTCAGCTTCACATTGTACTGAACACAATCACAATAATGAATTGTTCGCTCTAAGTATATTTGTTTGTTGCCGTGGCTAATCTAGAAGACAACCAGTTAATTTAGGATAGTTTCTGTATAAATATATTTAACTAAATCTATTTTACAAACAGTGAAACTTCAGATTAGCTTACGAGCTTTCATTACTTTATTTCGAAATTTTGCAAACAGTGAAGTTAGTCCCAAATAGATTTGTGTCTAGCACAAACCACAATCCAAGAATAAGCTCTGATCTACCCAATACATATCCAATCATAAAAGTTAGTTTGTATCTAGAAGAATACTCACTTCCACATCCTTCATACAACATGCATCTAAAATTTATGTATATAACGCATTTCACAACAGATTACATACCGTATCTTCATATTAGGAATATAAAGTAAATGCTTGTTAAAAATAGTTATCAACCAACAAGTAAAAATATTTTCAAAATCGAAACAATATACTTTTTCAAATGTCGCATCTCGTATACCATTCAGTTAGCTGACACGCTTTACAATATTTATTTAGTTGAAACTAAATTCATAGCCAAATTAATTCGATCAGAAACCATTTATCAAATATCTTGTTCCGAAACTCCCTTCAGATTTAGATAATTCGGTGAGACAAGTTATTTCTTAATAAATACATCGATTTATATAAATTAATGAACTAATGCGATTTAATAATATTGTCACTATCTGAGTGCAAAGATAATTTAATAAAACTTGTATAATGAAAATTATAACTATTAAGTCAACAAAATAAATTTGAACTACATGATATGTTATATTTAATTGTTTTATAAATACTCACAACAATACAAAAAATATTCCAGAAAACTGTTCGTAGAAATAAGAAACACGAATGCATGGAATATGAAGTAAAGCACAGCTTAAGGTAAAGCAAAACTATTTTTCCATTCACTGTGCAACCTGTATTGTTATCTCATGAGTCATTATCTTATAGTAAAGACGATAACAACACTTTTGTTATTATACGACTTTTCATAACTATAAAAGATGTTAGATGGTATATATTCCCAAATCCTCCATCAATTTATTATATTTTACTTTTCATTTTGGGTAATAACTCTTAAAATGTTCCAAGTATAAATGCCACCATGAGACTCATACATGTTTAATAACTTTCCATTCTAAAATTTTCGAAACTCTACTACTATATTGGCTATATTCTTATTTAATTTCATATTACAATGTTATGTTAAGAACATTGACTCAATGGGAGATTTTTTTAAGACACGAAGACACTGAAAAATAGATTTAAACAACAAAATTTCAACTCATGAAAGAGAAGTAAAATCTCCTGTATGACTTTACCATCTCAACGGGCCTAGAAGCGCTTCTACGAGTGGTATTAACTTGTTAATGAATTATTCAAATAAAAACGCAATCTGAATAAGTTACGTGAAAAACGCTGAAGATGTATGATCTGAGAAAAAACATAAACTTTCAAAATTTCATATATTTCCCAAAAAAGCAAATATAGACATAAATTTATTCTACATGCTAATCTGTGAGATATGGAAACACAAAAGTCAACTATTTAAAGCAAAAGGGGATAAGGTATTATTTTAAAAATATACTTCTTATTTGTTACAAATATACTATTCATTTTTAAACTAAATAGCTGCACAGTAGAAGTACAACTATGGACAACAGTTTTGTCCCATGTATATAACTGAATTTTCTTATTTCCAAAATTGATATTTTGAAGCTTCGTTTAAATCTGTTGAATTACACACATATGCAGAACTGTATGACACACTTTTGAGAAAAATATTGCCTGATATGCAACGAACTATATAATTGCAAAATGATAATTTCCGGTAGATAAAAATTTCAAAGTCCAAAATTTGTCCCTCATTTTATCTCTGAGAATTATATTTCTATAACACAATTAGGACCGTTAATAGATGCCACAAACAAGAGGGACATCTTTGTAAATTTGGACAATATTATTTTAAATAATCTTATAAAATATTTGTCTACAGCTTTATTTTTGAAAAAACAAAAAAAAAAATGTGAAGCAGTAATTTTAGGTTCTTATCGGTTACCATTGATACATATTTAGGTATGCATATAATCGCCACTATATTGAACTTTAATTAATTTAAATACACAGTATTATTTTAATCAGCCGATTTCTTTCCTAAATCAAATTTTAATATTTAGTGCGACTAATTTTCTTTACTTAAAATTTTTCTTTTATGAATTGATATTTTCAAATGTATATTAATTTTTGAATTTGAATTTTTATCACAATGTTTCCAACTTACTTGAATAATTATGGAAGTGATTGTTTCATTGGAATTTTACTTATCGTTCACTTAAGAACACCTAAAAACATCTAATTAATTTTCTCCCTCAGTATAAACACAATTATAAGGTAAACAAATATATTTCATAAATATCAAGGTAGACCAAATAATTAAATTATTTCATTTGAAAACCAGATAAAGAAAACAATGCTACTAAACTTCGGAAGACAAATTGCAGATTAAATTTGCATAGTACTTACGAATATCTATGTCTGATGTATGTGATTGACATGAAAAAGAAATATAAAGAACACTGTGTTATTTTTAATGTTGATATAAACACTTAAAAGATATTTTTTACATAGCTATACTTCATCGTTAAAGTAAAGAATTTTAACAATTTCTTTGAGAACAGCCAAAATGATAGAGGAAAGTAAATACTTGATTCGAACAATATCTTACAGTTAAAAAACATTAATTCAGGGTAATATTTAACAAACAGCATGACGGTGACCTTAACAATTTTAATACTTGGTTTAAGAAGTTAATTAGGACAGTACGGATGGAATCTCGAGGATTATTACGACAATTGACTGGCGTAGGGCAAATGAGTACTGAGAAATCGAGTGTGAATGCTGAAGGAAGGAATATACGCTGTGTTGAATTGAATATAAATGACGCTTGGAAAGGAATAGAGAACAATGCTGGATTTAAATTTCCTTCCTTTCTTTTTCTCGGTAGACTGAACCTTAAATATGGATTAAACCTTAGATTAGACCTGCTTATTTTCTGAATGATCAAGCCTAATTTAAGATTCAGTCCATATTTCTTTTCTGTGCTATAGTCGTGAATGAAGTCTTCTTCCAGAAGACGGGAAGTGTAGGTTCATTGTTCTCGGTAGGGGTCGAGTGAATCATCGCTGTACGAAAAAAAAGGTAAAAGTGATATGCACAAAGAAGGCGAAAGAAATAAGGATTAACTATCTCTGATTTTCAGGGTTAAAGATGCCCTCAGGTTTCTGCCATCGCAGAATGTACAGGTTAAAAGCTAGTTGGATATGTGGTAAGAACCCTTAGGAAAGGTGTAGTTAGCACCATAAATAATTATAAAGATTCTTAAACGCGTGATAAAGAGGGACAGGGTATACATATAGATCTCTTGCATATGTAAGAGAAAAGGGACACATGCTGATTTAGATATTTCTTAGATTTCTGAATCAGAGATGAAAACTTAATCTCGGTTTAGGGGAAAATAATTTTCTAGCGTGCAGATCGGATGAAAGAATATGAAAAAGGGTAACAAAATGGGTTGAACTTTGGTGAGTTTATGATGAAAATTAATGACACGTGTTGCTTTGGAATTTGTTCTTGAGGTTCATGTTGATAGATACTGCCAAGTCCTACGTTCGATCTGTTTATTTATATGGTTAAGTTGATAACCTGAATGATTAGGGTCCTTTCGACGCTTATGTTATAGCGTTTGATAGCGAAAGGTGATATTTAGATCCGAATGATGATATTTGCAAAAGTAAATAATGAAACGTACTTATTAAATACGGCACACTCGAAAAGGCCATTACATTAATACAGATGATAAATAACACTTAGATTCTCATAGAACTATGAAGATTCTAAAATTGATATCATTATTATTTTAAGTGTTAGCTGGAAAATTTAAATAGGAGATAGTACGAAATGAAAATGCAACATACCTGTTTCAGCATTCTTTTCAATAAATATTTCACACACTGAAATGACAAGAACAAAATGAAAGTTTTTTACATGAATTGCTAAGAACTATTGTAATATCATTTGTATATGTATTTCCATACGCATCCGTGACATGTGATCGATAAGTTATGCGCTTGATTAAGCTAACAGGTTTATACTAAAGCAGTTCCCGAACTTTTTATAATCAAGTTTCTTCTACAATTGTGAAACTAATATGCAGACCATATTCAAGTTTCTTATTACATGGATAGACCACAAGAAACACAACAGTACATAGAATATCTAAGACATCAAATGGATAACTAATAGCTGCCCTTTACTACTTTCCAACTTCAAGTATTCAGTATGCTTATTTATTATTTCTTTTAGTACACTTCCACATACTCGAAATAATGGCCAGTCAAAGTCTTGTTTCTGCTTCAACTACAACTCTTCGATAAACTTTTAGTAAAATTATATCGTCATTCCATATAACTTCCAAAGAAAAGTCCCTGACATTAAAACCAATAGAGCCTTTGTATAAGATAAGTAAGTAACTCACTAATATTTAAATATCAGAACAATCAAATAACATTATCCATTTTACAATATATTTAACTGGTATAAAGAAGAAATTATTATATGAATTATTGTGACTAGACCATGCTATTTCGTCATACGTCGTAAAACCCTTTCTTGTAAATTTATATGTAAATTAAAGTTATAGTCTTTTTATACATACTGTAGTGGTTACTTGGGATTTACAACAGAAAAAAAGTAAACAAATCTTATTCATTGTTGATCATATATATCTGTTTAAGGATTGTACAGTTTGCAGCGGAGAAAAACTAATCGACACACAAATGCATTGCTGTTTCTTAATACAGTATTCAATGACAAAGAAATATACGATAGTAATTATAAGTATAATTTTTACTTAGGTAGTCTAAATACTAGCTAGTCTACATACGACTAGGTAGTCTACATACTAGTCAGACGTTATGATAATTATTTTCCACAAACATATTGGCAAATAAGTGGAAGATATGGCGCTAAACCACAAGTGATAAATAAAAGTTAAAGCACATTGTTCAAAATTTGTTTCTATCAATTGATAATAACTTAGAAGTTAAATTGTGATCTGATTTGTTTGTTTACGTTAATCAAGTATGTTAGCCCGCTGAGAATAGT
>JAGDQP010000276.1:0-14012 GCA_022664845.1 Lepisma saccharinum
TATTAACAGTCACATATCAAGTCCAATTTTATGCCCAAAAGCACCGAGGGGAATGGGCATTGCGTACCCCCAAATTGTGATCATTATTTGCCTTAATTAAAAAAAAAGTGACAAAATTTGAGAGTTCCCTTTCCTTAGAAGGATATAGGTATTTTAAGGTCCATAATACAGTTTTTTACCGTATACCGGTGCAACTTCTCTATAATACTGAATTTTTACAAATAATATTATATATATATATATGATAAATTTATATTAACATAGATTGACATTTGAACACACTTTAGTATATTTTCGGTGGTCCACAGTCAATTTCGGAATTCAGAATTCTTCGGAACCCGGAATTTTGACACTCTGTAAATTTAACGCTTCTGAATTCCTACCTTACAAATCTCGGGAGATCTGACGTTACGGAATTCAGCATTGTCGAAATTCCGATATTGTGAAACCACAAATATTGTCACTCCGATTCCGGAATTATGAACACCGTTATACCATATTCAGTAAGGGTTTTGTCAGTTGTTCTGAAAGCATATCTTGTTGATCTGACTAGCAGGAAATTATAAATCGAAGCTCCCTGGCCTACGTGAACCATTGATTTTCATCATGCATTTTGATGCTCAAAAATGAAGACTGACCTTTCGAGTGTCCAAATTCCAAATTTCCCGAATGCCGGTTTTTCGAAATTCCAACATTTCGGAATGATAAATTCCTTTCCGGAATTCCGAATGTTCCTAATACATTTGCAATACATAAGCATACAATTTATACTATAGTACAGGGATTCCACCAGAATTTTCAGTTTGGGGGAAGTTAAGTCAGGATTGGGAGGGTGTAAGTGGAGTTTTGCACTGTCTCGAGGAATTTGGTGAGTTACACCTGGGAGGGGTGGGTGGCGGGTTCTGGTGAATCACTACTATAATATGTCTCGGTAAATACACTAAATGTGTTCTTATTTAGGAATGAATTATTACTTTTAATATGCTCATTTTAAGACGCAATAAAATACAATATACAATAAAATACTTACAATTAGTAGATAACCTACTCAGCCCGAAAGTTTATTGAAAATATTCCTCATAGTAATTATAGTATAGAAGTAACTAGTAACTATACAATACCAAATTCAAAAAAAAACCTGGCTCCGTGGTCTAGTAGTTACAGTCGCTGACTGGGGAACGGTACTATGAAAGCAAATCCTGCTGCGCCCATATTGACAGCGATTTTTCAAGGGTTGACCCACTTTTCCAGACGAATCCCTGTATGGTAGCTAGACAAAGGCCATAGACGTTATCTCATTCCCTGAAATCGCGCACCGAAGGACGTCATCCATGTTACTAGTGAAGGCCTTACATGCTAATAAATATCCAGAAATTAAACTTTTAGAAGGATACAGATAAAGTTCCTTTCAACATATTTATCTTGATCCTTTTTTTAAGTTTCATTTCTGACTTAATATTAATATAAAGTTCCTTTACCCTACATACAGTAAATAGTGTAAGCATAGATATACTTGTGGTACAATTTATTTTGGGTGAAAACATTGAGTATCGAAAAGAAAAACAGTTGGTCTAACTGGTTTTATAAACAAAAATGTGTCGATATATTTCTTCAGTCTTTAAACTGAGCATAAACTACAAAATCCTTCAAAATAAATCAATACTTTTCAAGAAAATAATAACAACAACGCAAAAAATGCAGTGGAAAGTGAAAAGAAGTACCGTACCGTATTTTTTTTCGTAGCAAACAAAAATATGTGGGGAAGTCTCGACGGGATGGGACTGTCCAAGAGGGTGCGGAAATTAGTTTTGTGAAGAGAAAGGTTCAACCACAAAGTACGTACCCCGCCCCCTCCCTCGGAGTCTTTTTCTTTTATCGGCTATGCTAGCATATTTTAACCTCCCCAAATACATAGCCAGCGGGGCATTCAACTTTGCACGTCAGAACATTTATTAGCTTTTTGTCATATCACTCCCACACAGACACTTCGTTGAAGAACTTTCTGTATTTAGTTGGCAATACTAGCAACTGAACACTTTCAGTTCAGACGATGACAGTGGCCTCTACTGGAGAACACCTGGAACTCTCTGCAGCCAGCTAAACAAGGCATGGCCGGAATAAATGGACTATCGGAATAAATGGACGTATTTTACTCTGTGGCATTATCAACTTGTGTCCTCCATATTTATTGGTGGCTAGTGCTTTTAACGTGTTTATTATTTTGTTGGCCTTGTTCGTGATACTTTTGATATATGGTTGCCAGGTGAGTCTTTTGTCTAGTATTAATCCTAAATATTGGTTTGAATTTACTACTGAAATGTTTGTATGGTTTGGGGTATATTTACCTTATTTATTCCAAAAGTTATAATTTTAGATTTGCTCTCGGATAAGATGAGGTTTCTGTTCTTGAGCCAAGCTGTTAGTTGAATGATTAAGTTTTATAATTTCGTGAAGTTTTGAATACTTTTGGCATCTGATATCATTAGGACTAAATCATCAGCGAAAAGAATATCCTAAGTATAAACACATAGCGGAGTATCGAGCCAATTGGGATGGTTTCCACTTCATATATGTAGATGGCAGAAAAAATGAAAGATCAGTCTCCAGCGCTGTATGGGACGACACAGACAAATATGCATTCAAATATAAATTACACCCCTTCTAAAGCGAAGCATTTGCAATGTTGAAGTCTTTAGGATATACATTACTTTTAATAACTAACAAAATACTCATTCTTTCTGATTCGCAATCAGTACTACAATCTATAACTGGATTATACCAAAAATATTTTCGGTCACACCCGCTCATCTATGACATCATGGAACCTCATCATTTAAATGTAAGCAAAAAGAAAGGAATTCAATTTAATTGGATTACTAGCCACCAGATTATGTTGATTTCTTAGCGCTCAACTTTCTTGATTTCTTAGCGCGGCTATGGGCAGCCACCAGCTTCCCAACATTATCAAATCAAACCTTTATTATTTAGATCTTTTGCCACGATGTAAGAAAAAAACTATAGAACAATGGTCGACCTATCTCACCGAAGAAATATAAGCAGGTACCACCACCTTCCGACTATGATAAATATTCGCCAAAACCTTGGTTTCAAAATATGAATATTCCAAGACAAGTAATACAGACAATAATAAGGAGCCGCTCCAATCACACGCGCTTAAATAACCATTTAGTTAGAATAAAAGTGAAAATAGAAGATAAGTGCGAGTGTGGACATCAATCACAGAACTTCATTCATCTTTTAACGGAATGTTCTAAGTTTTCCAAAGAAAGAACCACATTACTCAATGCCTTATACAGGACCAACGTCTCCAAACCTATCTCATTTCAATCTCTTCTCTTTCAACCGATTACAACTGCAGCTTATCTGATATACAGTTTTTTCAGGAAAATTAAAAAACAAATTTAACTTTTACGTCTAATTTTTCTTTTTCAAAGCACCCAACTCCCTCTCATTTCTCGCCGTCACCTCATTTTACCTCGTTCCTTCTTTTCGTAACAACTTGCTGAACACATAAAGGAAAACACGATACGGGAATTAATCAGGAACACAGAAGTTGACAAATCAATTATTATTCAGATAGAACTGAAGCATATCAGAAAAATAAGGATCAGAAGAAATAAAACGTAATATCACATCATACAACTACCTACAGAAGATGCTTTTTGGATTTGACGACAATGGAAAAGAACTCCTCTTCAATCAACTTCGTATGAATACCAGTATAAGTAATAATAAACTTGCAGCTTTATCCCTTTCCAAGCTATACGAATTTTTCCTCTCGCTAGTGAACACGTCTACTGCGAAACGTTGTTGTCGGAAGAATACTACGAGAAGTGACAATTGTGATAAAGAATTAATTCAAGGAAAATTGCGTTCAAAACAGTGTAGTTTGAGCTATAAATTTACATCAGACGTGGAAGAAACTTTCTTTGATCGAATCCATTAAGTGTGAAATATTAAAAGTCCATATAGTGAAGATCTTTAATGTAAAAAGTTCATCTTTTTTAGGCTTAAATTTTAGGCCTATATAATCAGCTTTGTGTTACCAAAATGGAACAAAATATGTTTTGGGAAGATCATCCAGGTCCTTGGTTCTCTCTTTTGCGGAAAACTGATAATGAAAGTTTTAGTGGTTCGTTCCCAATACAAACTTCACGGCAATTATCATATGAAGGACTTAATTTCAAGTGCATTGAGCAACATGGAAGACGTTGCATGAAACTAATCTTCTCGACGCGTCTAGATGCCAATCAATTCATTGGCAACACTAAGCTGCATAGTTACCTGGGTGTGCATGTAATAACACCAGCATCTCTTCTCCAGAAATCTGGAGTTATTTATGGTATACCAGTGGACATGCCTATTGAGGAAATTCTTGCTAATGTTGAATGCGATTTTCCTGTACTCAGATCACGCCGAATTAATAAGCGAGTGCGAAATGATAAGGGGCATGTGCAACGTGTTGCTACCCAATTAATTGAGTTTGTGATGCAAGCTAGGACTATCCCGGAGTATATTTACGTTTACAGAGTGCGATTTAAAGTCAAGCCTAAAGTCAGGTCTGTTCAACAATGCTATGCGTGTTTTCAGTTTCGTCACAACGCGCCTTTTTGTAAAAACGAACGTAAATGTGGCAATTGTGCTGAACCTTTTCATCACAATTTGCAGTGCACTTCTCAAGTAACCTGTGTAAATTGCAAATCTCATCAACAGAGGGCGGGATCGCACGAGTGCGAAGTATTTCAGTTCCAGAAAGACATCAATCACCTTATGGAAAATAAGAACATTTCCTATTACGAAGCCGTAAACACTTTAAAACCAAAATTTTCCAACGACATTGATTCATTCCCCACTATTAGTGCACAAGAGATGCCAGCTAAAGAAAAGAAATTAAAACTTAATCTTAATGCTTGCAAGATGATTGACAAATCCACCCAATGTGCTGAATATGGAATTAAGGAAATTTGTACTGTAGATGTTGCTACTCAAATAGATTTTGACCTGGAAAATGAAGTTAAAGCATCCAGTGAAACCAGTTTAATGTTACGTTCTAAGACCTCTGGGAAAAATAAAAGGTTAAGAAGCCAAGAGGAAGACTCCGAAAGTAATGGTACTGAGAACATTAGTCTAGTTTCACTGATCGTTCAGCGATGAAAGATGTTCGTCAATTGTTTGTTGCCTTTTCTTCTGCTCTAATACAACCTGATCTGGATCATCCTCAGTGTGGTTAAATGATACATAAATCTACTTCTTGTGCATCAAATACTGAAGAACTACCAAATCAAGAAGAAACGACATCTATGATGCAGGATCTTTTGGAAACTATGAAGGAAACCATGGCCAAGCTTCATAAGAGTTCTATGCAGGACGATAATGATTATACACTTTTATCATGTCAGAACGTAGTAAGGAAACTTGAACGGAACTTAGGGATACAAAAATCTAATTATTAGTTTAAAGGACCCAACGAAACACAACAAAACAGCACTAACAACAACTTCGACATTAAAGTGACATCATCATTGGATAAATCTTCTCACGAACACTATATTTCCAAAGGCAAAACTTCCTTTGGAAAATATAAAAGACAGACGTGATAAGGTATGACAAGGAGTATTGCCAAGGGTTGGAAACGACTCGCCGTTTTAAAGACATGACAAGACTGCGAAACGTTGCCCCTCAGATCCTTCTTGTGACTACTCGAACTTTTCTTTTCACTTGTGAACACGTCTTCAGCCAAACGTTGCCTCTCATATAAGAAACATTTAAAAATGTGATATTCACCAGAATAATAACAAAAAACAGACAGACACTATCTCTCTATTATGACCGACATAAGAGCTTTGCGATAAACTCAAACAAGATTTTGAAGTTAAAATAATCATAATCAGGTACACGGCGAATCTCTTTCTTGTTTCTTAACAGCAAATAAAATTGATCACTATGTCTCCTTCTCGCTGTATTCTTAACGGAGAAACAGAGAAAGTACAAAGAATAGAATTCAGTCTTCAATAGTCACCAAGGCAGTTAAAGGTATAAGGCAGCGCCACTTGCAACCTCTCGTCTGCCTTTTAATGCGTGATGTCACAGGTGAGAAAGAAAACTCGTATATAACAGGAAAAACGCGGTAGCTGAGTTTTTTGTACGGTGTTGAAGGTATTCTAAAGTTAGGTAATTTAAATGTGAATATTTATATTTTTGCAATAGTCATGTAATGCATAGCATTTTTATCAATTGCCGGAAATGTAATCAAATAAATAGTTTAATTTCATTTAACGAGCAAATTAATTTGCCATTGGAGAAATATCCAATGAAATGTTCAAAAAGTTTTTCACAGTGGGCCATAACATTTTTAATAGTAGCACTAGGACCACGAAATTTTGTGTGCATGTACTTGTGTCCTTCATGTATATACGCATGTTTCTTAATGTACCCTCCAACAACTGTGACACATTTGGCGCTCCTTTCTTTCAATGCCGTAAATGCACTTTGGTAAAACCCCAGAAGCTGACTATTACACCACCGTTTCACACACGCAGTGCGTTCTTGATCACTGGCAAACTACCTACAACGACGGTGCGTCTTCAGACGACCAAACAGCAAGAAATCGGACGGGGTCAGGTCCGGTCTATAGGGAAGTTGAGGGACCACTTCCCATCCCATCCCTTTGGTTTTCTGCTGTGTGTGAATGGCAGAGTGTGGCCTCGTATTAACTTGGTGCAGTTTGATGACTTTATTTCGGTTAGAGCACGTCGCAGCTTTGCCAGTGACAAACAATACCGCTCTCTATTAATTGTTGATCCATGTCCCAAAAAGTCGATGAAGATTACGCCACGGTGATCCCAGAATAATGTGGCCATTAATTTGTCCGCTGATCTGGGAGAATCGTTTCTTTTTCTTCCATGGAGAACCAAGATGACGCCATTCCATGCACTACGTTTTACTCTCAGAATGCATGTAAAACAACCAAGTCTCATCCTCTGTGATCACGCCATCAAAGCTTTGTGGAGAGTCACCACTGAACGTGTTCTGGAGTTCTAGAAAAATTCCCTTCTTCTTTAATTACTGTTTCCTTGTGACCAAAGTGCATTTACGGTATTGAAAGAATGGTGCGTCAAATGTCTCACAGCTGTTGGAGGGTACATTTAGTAGCATGCGCATATATATAAGGGACACAAGTACATGCACACAAAATTTCATGGTCCTAGTGCTACTATTAAAAAAGTTATGGCCCACTGTGCAAAACTTTTTGAACGCCCTTTGTAAGACGAAATGTGTCAAAGTAATCAAAAGAAATAATATTAGCTCCACTCGACTTCACTTAAAAGCAGTGGTGTAGACAAAGGGGTACTGCGAGGCCCGTCCTCCCAAGAGGAGAACATTATTTTTAGTCTTCAGCAGCAGTGCTATGAAGCCTTATGTGTCCACTCTGTCGACAGTTTTCAACTGAGGAACTACCAGGACTAGGAAGGTGGTTGACGTGTCGCTCGAAAGGCCTCTGCAAGACTAGCTCCAACCCGTACAGATGATACACATTGAAGGGGCGGCGCCAGAGATAGGGGCAATTTATTTCTTTAGAATTACAAGGACTAGAAAAGTGATTGAGGTGTCGTTGGAGAGCTCTCGACAAAACGAGTTAAAACCCGTATCATTCATCTAGATATCAGGGGTAGTTACCGAGTTTCGGGGGAGAATTTTCAACTTTAGAACTACTAAGACTAGAAAGGTGATTGAGGTGTCGGAGAGGTCTCGACAAGATGAGTTAAAACCCGCATCATTCATCCAGATATCAGGGAAGGTTACCGAGTTTAGGTGGGGGGAGGGGGGAATTTCAACTCTTTCGAACTAGGAAGGTGGTTGTGTTTTGGAATGGTTTCTGCAAGATGGGTTCAAGCACGAATCATTCATCCAGATAGTTGCGAAGTTTCTCTAGTTTCGGTGGGGGGTCAACTTTGGAACTACTGGGTCTCGTTGAGATGAGTCAAACCCGTACAGATCATACACATTGTTGAGGCCGTCCTGGAGATAGGGGGCAGTTTAAAACAGGAAATACTAGGGTTAAAAATGTGCTTGAGGTTTGGTTGGAAAGGTCTAGCCGCAATTTCTCTAACAGAACATTAATAATCTAAATACGATACTCGCTGCTGAAGCCTGCCGATATCATATATGCCGATATCATATAGTCTTGTATGGCTGTCAGCCTCCGCACCGCAGTGGGCAAGCAGAACACACCAGGGAGGTGGACAAGTCATCAAGGTGAGATGGGCCATCAAGGTGAGATACCACGTTCGCTGGGTTCCGTGCCTCGTCAGGAGAAACGGCCGCCCAGAGAGGTTATCCGTCGAGGAGTGGATCAGGGTATGCGTACAACAGGTTCCGAGCCTCCGTGGAGAATCGGTCACCCGCGGTCCGCAGGTTGGGGAACGCTCATTGGAAAGTGAGGCACTAGCTCAAAACCTCCGAGGAGATACCGTCACTCACAGGTTGTGGAAAGGTATGAGCTACTGGTTCCAGACCTCCGAAGAGATATGGTCGCCCGCGGCCCACAGTTTGCTGAAAGTTCAGGTGTGTAGATTTCGTGCCTCGATGCGAGAAACGGTCGCCTACAAGTAATGTTCAGGAAAGAGGGGGAAGCAAGGGTGCAATGCCCACTCAGCAATCCAACCAACGCTGCAAGTTCAACTCCTCTAATGAAAAACGGTCGTTTGCAGTATTATACTGTATGTATCAGGAGAAAGAAGGTTCAATACAAATTACATGGGTCATAAGAATACTACCTTTTATTGCGACAAAACAAAACAACACTATTTGCACTGATCTTACTGATCTAACAGTCAGGTGTCTTTCACTCACAAGTAAAGTACCCTAAGTGAGGACTCGAGTTGCTCAACAAGTGATACCTTAAATTGAAGCTAGTGACGAGTATAGTACACCTGTGAAATTCTAGCTGCAGAGCTCCAGTAATAACAAGGTTATGGCGGGGCAAAGTTCAAATAGAAAGCGAATTTAGCTGCTTGTGATGTCCACAAAAGTGATTTAAAAGAGTTTTATCCTGTATTCTGGAATTGCCTGCCTGCCGATCGTGATAAAGTCTTGCTTTTGCTGGATTCATGGAGTGCAAATAAGGATGATAACGTATCAAATGAATTATGCCCTAATCATATAACACTGTTCAAACGTTTAATTCCTGGTGGTTGCACTGGTTTCATCCAACCACTTGATGTTTACTTCTTCCGTCCATATAAATCATTTATCAGGTTCATTACTGACACAGTTGTCGCTTCCTCGGAAATTAATCATCGGGATAACATTTTACGAATGCAGTTCTTCACTCTCTTCCAATTCAACGCCTCACGATTTCGCAAAATGATCAGGTTTGCGTTTTTCAAAAGCGGCTACTTGGATGAGGAGCCCGAGACCTGGATTTCTCCATTGGATTATTGTTTCGATTCTAATATACGTGACGAGTGTTACAAGACCTCATGTGAGAACATCTCTTTTGTCAAGTGTGCTCATTGTGAGCAAAGTATCTGCTTATCACACGCCTTCATTGACGACTTACATATTGATTGTATCAATGTGTAGTACTTTGTACGTGCCTCTTTCCTTCACATGAATCGCATTTCAATTCGAAACCATGTCCTTCTGACTTTTGTTCTGCCTTTCGTTGTGACTTCTTTCAATACAATTCGCTTTCTCTTTGAACTTTGACCCGCCATAACCTTTTTATTACTGGAGCTCTGCAGCTAGGATTTCACAGGTGTACTATACTCGTCACTAGCTTCAATTTAAGGTATCACTTGATGAGCAACTCGAGTTCTCACTTCGGGTACTTTACTTGTCAGTATATGCACATGCCTACATTAAACTTTGATGACCGCTGAATTTACACATCGATTGTTTATGAAAACAAATATTAGTAATTAGTGAATAATTTGCAATATTATTACTTCCAAGTTTACCATTAAATAATAATAAAACTTTCTTTACAAAACATAGGGAAAATGACAAAAAGATCATCTAAAATGGGCATACACGCGGGCCCTCCTTTGGACTACTTATTAAACGTATGGAGCGTGCAGTCAATACACTGTCTGAAACGGGCCACTTATTCAGCACTGTAATAATAAGTTTAAATAGTACTGTTTTTGCAATTAAATACATTTTGAGAAGAAAATGGAGTCGGGATAAATTACGAAATAATTAAAATGGTTCTTTCTAAGAAACTTGCACGTGAGTACTTTTATGAATTGCTCTTTTGATCTTTGAACGATTGCGAATGCTAAGCTTCAGGTAAAAGTTAAGAATTAATAAGTTACCAATTCCTTTAATTCAATCAGGAAATAAAATTGTGAAAAATATTAAATATTATAAGAATGCTTGGTGTAATATAACTGCCAATGTATTAAATTAGCAATTATCTATTCTCAATGATTGACAAAGTATGAAAAAAGAAACGAATCTAACATAACTTTAACTTACCTAATCACATGCTCTTTCGATACTCCTCCGGACGAGACATCACTATGTTCAGTACATTATCTGATTTCGAAAAACTAGAGACCTTAAGCCTAATTAAAGATTACTTAAACTAAGTTAAGCTAATCGAATTTAACCTAAACTAACTTTCACCTTGTGAACGATTTGGAAAGTATCTAGAGTTCAACAACCTAATCTATCCTAACATAGAATAGAAAGATTCTACATTTTATACTACTGTAATTTGCCTAAGAACATCAAACATTGTATGGAATACCTAATTTACTACATTGCTTGTATATACAAAACACGACTAAACTTAAGCGAAATATTTCCAAAATTTGTTAAATAAAAAAAAATACCTGTCACGCTCATTATTTGCAGCATTTTCCATTTATTTATGGGCTTTAGACATCACAGAATTTGACCTGTATAGGCTAGGGAGCGGATGTTGGAAAATCGGCCAGGAATTAGTTATTAGGTAACATTTTGACAGTTGCCTTGTAGCCGTGTGGCCCCAAGTGCTTCTATGACATTGTAACGCAGTTAGTTAGGAATTATACTGCCCAGTCGGATCCTAAATATCGCTGTCAGCTGCAGCATTGACATTATGAATATTGATCTGTCATATTAAAATATATGTTTGTAATTTATAATATTTAAATGAATATGGCACGATAACCTTTCGAGGTATAAAGATAAAGAATATGACTGCCTTTTTGTCAATTTATATACGGTTATAGTTGGTTGCTTGTAACCATTTATGCAATGTGATGTGTAGACCCGAGCAGGGATGTACCTTGACCAGAGAGAATATATTGATACTAATAAATCTATGTATCGTCTCTATTAACGCATTTTTTGTGGCTATTCCAAAGTATTGTGTAAGATTCCTGTATCAGTGAATGCCCTACATTAGGTGCTTCCTGTACGGTCTGAATTTTCACTTTACAAGCAGTGTTATGATTGCTCTTGTGTTCGTCACGGTGTTACATATCATAGTTGAACTACCACTTTTCTGAGGATTTTTATGGTAGTGCCAGCCCTGACGGGGCAGCAACGCCATGCACTTGCTTGAGCGAGGAAGATTGGTGAAACCGCCTTCTCTCAGAAGTGGGAATTGACTGTGAAACCCAGAACACCTTCAGTACACTCCGTTTTACCGTTACAGCCTGGTGGGACAGGAAAAACCTGGAAACACCTGTGGGGAATGGTGTCCGCTGGTATCGTTCCCAGTACCTTCTGATTGATAAGCCTACCAACTAAGCTACTACCGCTCCGTAGCACATACTATGTAAAATTATGTTACTTCCCGATAATGATACAATGAAAAATATAATATTCAACTGAAAATGATTACCACGTGTGATTATAAAAACTCACGATACGGAAGATTTTAACAGTTTTCACGCACTACGTAACTCTGCAACGCTTACCTGGAGTGATGAATAAAACGTAAAAAGCAAAACGATTAAATTAGTCTTCTTGTTTGGTTAAACTCAACAAACTTTATGATATAAATTGCACGCGTAATTGACAGCTGATTCCCATCAGCGGATTCACAGCTTTCTCGCCTGTGACGTCATATGCGCACTTGGACAAGATTTTGTTCAGGGCGCAGGATAAGTGAGCACCACCTGAATAGTCACTCGAACTGCATCCTAAATACACCCTTCATCTCCTATTTCCTTTCGTACCGGAAGGTCGGCCATCTTAAGGACTGATCATATAACGTCTTTTCTTTCCCTTGTGGCCTTTTTTGCCTCCTTCGGCCAAGGAAACATGCAGTGCATCCTTCGTACCCTCTAGCGTTCAATTGTTTCATGTAGAAACTAGCGCCACCTATGATTTGACGGATGAAGAAAGCATTGCGCGGGGAGGAAGTGACCTCGCGTTGAAACCGATGGTGTGGGGAGGGTAGTCCCGCGGGATTAACATCTTGCATTCCATTGTTCCTTCCATTGTATCAATGGAGTTAGTCAGCCGTTCCTGTCATTGTTTGTTTATTCTTTCGTGGTATTTTAAAGATTCTGTTCAAAATAAGATTCTGTTGTTATTTGCAGCAACATTTTTTTTAACAAGAAATTTTACAGAGGAAGAAAGGATTTATTTAGGTAAGCGTCATCTTGCGTTGTTGGGGATGATAGTTTCAAAATCAAAAGAAGTTTTGTTAAAGCCCTATTCTTAGTAGACGCTGTATGTGGTGCGGTTCATTCTCTTCTGCTCTTGTGTACAAGATAGGAAAATACTATAATAAATGATCTGATGTATTGCTGTTTTTTTTAAAATTACGTTGGATTGCCTCTTGTTGAATTGAATTGAAGTATAACTTTAAGCAACTTTCAATCTAACCGGCATATGGTAAAGGAAAGAATGGGAAAGGTAGCGGTCAGGATCTTACTTACGTGCATTCCGGTATTCGCTTAGTAAAGGGGAATACCTTGGAAAATCTGTCAGGATGGTCGCCCGTGAGGTTCGAACTTGAACTTCAATTATTACTTTCGGGCATCTAAGGCTCAGCCTGGCTCAGGGGAGGAGAAAGGGTGCGGGTAGGGCCAAGGCCTAAGTTGAAGGTACCATCCAGGCATTTCCTTGACGTGACTGAGGAAAAACTGTGGAAAACCTCAGCCGGGATGGTCAAGAAGGGAAGGAGTCGACCAGAGCCTAAGTTGAAGTTCATCATCCAGCATTTGCCTGATGTGACTGGAGAAAATCCGTGGAGAAACCTGTCGGCATGGTCGGTCGCTGGTATCGAAAATAGGACCTCCTGAATGAGAATCTAACGCTCTACCAGTGATTCTGCCAGACCCCCTGTGGGGGTGTCACCCCAAAATTTTCTAGAAAACTGTAAACTTTAAAATTTATACAGTCAAAAATCGATAGAAACCGTGCATGCCCCCTCCCTGGCTTTACACCCCGGCAAACAAATTACTGGGGAATCTCTGCGCTGTACCAACTGAACTACGTCCGCTTCGAGTTTTACAGAATTTCACGAGCCTAGCCACGGGACAACGGTGAACAGTATCCATCTTATGTGCATTAATAATAACAGGTGCATCTGTATTCCGTTATTTGGCATAACAGGATATATACGGATATTCAGGATAATTCTTCTTGTTCATATTGTTTAATGAACACACAATTTATTGTACTATTGAGGAATAGAAAATGTCATAAAATTGATTTCAAATAATAGGCAGTTACTCTGTAAAAATTCCAACAATTTGTTGCACGCATCACGTTATTGATAATTTCTTTAGTATCATTTCTTTTGCACTGCATTTGGAACGCTTTGAAAACTTTTCGCTGATTTATGTAATAATACAACTTACAAAAAGCACCGACACATTTATGTGTAGTTGTTCCCTGGAAAGTCTTTCAAAGAGAAGAACGTGAAGAATTGTAATTGTAATGAAAGACCTGCTTACTGGTCGGTACACGTAATGAATAATTAATATGACCAAGAGCGCCCATGTTACGATTTTTTTTTTTTTTGGGGGGGGGGGGGCAAA
>JAGDQP010000276.1:14112-78319 GCA_022664845.1 Lepisma saccharinum
TTGGGGGGGGGGG
The DNA here is from genome assembly GCA_022664845.1 of Lepisma saccharinum. Lineage (NCBI taxonomy): Eukaryota > Metazoa > Arthropoda > Insecta > Zygentoma > Lepismatidae > Lepisma > Lepisma saccharinum. Next base: position 14,126 of record JAGDQP010000276.1, read on the forward strand.
GGCAAAGACACATACACATACTGCCTTCCTTTTTGACTGACATGATCCCCACATTTTGTGCCATGTTAGTAATAGTATTACTTTCTCCCCCTTGCCCCCCTGTAAATCATTGTCTTAAAAATACGAGCCGTGCAATACCCCTCGAGCGAAGGAGAGGGGAAAGCTCACACAATCAAAGCATCTTGCAAAACTAGTACAACCGCGCAGGTGTTTGCGTTTCTAATTATTCGTGCTTTTTCAATTGGGGTTGTTTGCCTACGATGTCAGAATCACCACTCCTATCCCGCCACGCGCTGCACACTTGTTTACGCTTCTAATGCTTTTGACAGATGTCGCTATATTCGCCAAGTGTACAACGTCCAAAATGCTTCTTTTTCTACACTCATTCCAAGGTTCCTTTCCTTGACTCCTTTGGTTTCTCAGCAAAAGGAAGGAAAGGAAGTATTTTGGATTGGGCCTCGTTCTTGGATGTGACAAGTTTGAGAGATACAGTGGCAATAAGATTATGGGGGCGTTCAGAATCGCTACCTTTTCCTTCAAAAGCACCTTTTCCTTCGTCGCCGCCATATTGAAGGTCGTTCGAAACCTAAAGGAAGAGTCACAAAGGTCATTTTATAGCACCTTTCATGAAGGTACCATTGAAGGTACCTTTCCGGAAGTTCGGCCATTTAATTTACCCAGAAGACCCAGCGAGACAGAAGGTATGTTACCGCCTGTTTCACCAAAATAAACCTAGATAAAAATGTTACCATCCGAAGTACATTTAACATAGTAAATATTGGACAGTACTTTAACGAAAGAAAATAAATTGTATACATATTTTTTTGTCTAGCGGCGAAATTGTGAAATAAATCCAACTAGTTTTTTTTATAACATTTACATTTCACCGTACTAAATTAAATTCGATTTAATTTTAGTGCAGCTTATAGATTTCACATCTCTAAATCTGTAGTGATGAAACATTTCTATCCAGGGATTCAGTCAGTATTCTTAGTTTGGGGAAGTAAAGCAAAAATTGGAGAGAAGCAAGTTGAATTGTACCATATTTTACATAGAGTTTTAATCTACATTATGCCACACACTTCCAGTAAAAATTAAGTTAGGGCCGTGTACTTGACAATTCGGGGGTTACATCACCATTGGGGGGTTCTTACAAATTCCATGTTTCTATAATTCACTGTAGCATATCTATTTTATTATCACTTCATGTTCACCTGGCAATAACTAGGAACCTTGATTATAAATTTCATTGCATTGCAGATTCTTGCATTATTATCTTAAAGAGGGTTTGAAGAAAATACTCAGGTTGTCCACTCTCGTATACTTCCTCAAGTCCCTACGCATAATAAGCGCCTGATATGTAGGTGTACAGAAAACGAAAAGTTAGAATGCAGTTATCTACAACACGCAAATTCTTGACTATTTTACTATACAGCGTATTTGAAGATTAGGACAAACAATAGCACAATGTAGAGTACAGCAAGTAAACAATGTTTCGATAAGATAAAATGAATTGTATGGGCGGTAACAACACTATGCCTTACGCCCTTCCCGATACGGGGGAGCCCCTTATCTTTGTCACATCTAAACACAATGTTTCGAGTCATTCAAGGATGAAATAAAATTGAAAGGGCGAGAGAAAAAACAGGGACCTTTTAGCATCTTGCGTATTGGGGGCAAGCCCATGCAGTGTCTTTTAAACGCCATGTACATCACGTCTACAGGAACATATCTAACCTGACTTTAACTAATCCCCTTCGCTCTCTCGAGATACTGTCAGTGTTTTCTTGTGGACGGTCATTCATAACACAAAGCAGTGTTCGATTTGCCGAAGGGATGTCGGGGATCTTCCCTAGTGCGTGAGTATTTTATCACCGGTTGTTGATTCCGAATATCATCACAACCAGGGATAAAATCTTTGTATTTCTACACATTCAGGTAATATTTTGAAACTTACCAGAAACCACTAGCTTTAGGATCACCCCTTCGTAATTTATAGCAAATCGAACCCTGACACGGAATGTATTCATAAGTATTCCTCCACATGCTACCATGTTTATTGGGCGTTGATCAACTCGAGTGCGTATTTAACGAAATAATGACAGTTTTTCGTAATACTTTATGATTGCTGGTTGTCACTAGATATCTATAAAATTGTCTGCGACAATTAGAGGTAAAGTAATAAGTGATGTAAAGCGTACACATTCTTCAATACCTAGCGGAAGATGCGGGCCATAAAGTAAAGTTTATCCACGGAAGCTCTTATTTTTCTGTGGTGCTAGCGTGATATTTCAAGCTTTGCAAGATAAATGCAAAATAGAGATGTACGTTTGTACTCAGTTTATAACACACAACGCACCATTGTTATTTGATTTTCTTTCTCGGTAATTCAAAAAATGTTGAAAGGTTATTTGGACCTTTGTACATAGTACACATGAAATATAAAGCCACGTTAGCATTACACATCAGTTTGTTTTAAACGCAACACACAGGGATGCATTGCTTTTTACATGTGAAGGAATGTTGCAGCTAGTAATTCCGCCAGAACCCGGATAGGGAGATGCTACCTCTCCAACTTTACAAAAGCATTAGATATTTTACGTTAAATAGAGCAGATCGTGAAAACCTAAATACACACTCACCAATTTGGGTTTCACATTCGATCAAAAAGTTCTGGCGAACATAGCACGCAACATTCCAACCAACTGTATTTTTTGAAGTCATACTAATTTATTGTTGTGCGTCCTGTAATTCTTATTATGGAGGAATAAATGTGTTTTGCAATTTTCTCTATATGTTTACAGTACCAATCGACGTATGGACATAATAACGGAAGTTAAGATATCTTCTCACATTTATCAACAGATTCCTTCAAGAGCAAGAAACGAAGGTACCTTCAATATTTCCTACCCGAAGGGAGTAGGAGTTAGGAGATAGGAATTGATTCCAAACGCCCCCTTACATTTCACGAAGTAGAACTCGTCTGGGATAATGAAGCCATAAAACAAGTTTGCTTTGACTCATGTCAATTTATGTTTCGTTCTTTTCTTCCTTTCTTTTTTCAGCTGAAGATCTAGAGAGACTTTTCCTATTGGGGCGTTCTTAATCAATTCCTATCTCCTAACTCCTACTCCTTTCGGGTAAGAAATATTAAAGGTACCTTCGTTTCTTGCTTCGAAGGAAATGGTTTCGTACGTCCTTCGACAGGCGCGACATCTGTTGATAAATATGAGAAGATATCTTAACTTCCGTTATTATATCCATACCTCGATTGGTACTGTAAACATATAGAAAAAATCGCGAAACGCATTTATTCCCCCATTGTAAGAATTACAGGACGCACAACAATAAATTAGTATGATTCCAAAAATAAATTTGACTGTAATGTTGCGTGCTATGTCCGCCAGAACTTTTTGATCGAATGTGAAACCCAAATTGGTGAGTGTGTATTTAGGTTTTCACGATTTGCTCTAGTTAACGTAAAATATCTAATGCTTTTGTAAAGTTGGAGAGGTAGCATCTCCCTATCCGGGTTCTGGCGGAATTACTAGCTGCAACATTCCTTCACATGTAAAAAGCAATGCATCCCTGTGTGTTGCGTTTAAAACAAACTGATGTGTAATGCTAAAGTTGCTTTATATTTCGTGTGTACTATGTACAAAGGCACAAATGAACTTTCAACATTTTTGTATTACCGAGAAAGAAAATCAAATAATAATGGTGCGTTGTGTGTTATAAACTGTGTACAAGGGTACACTTATATTTTGCATTTATCTTGCCAAGCTTGAAATACACCGCCAGCATTAATACCACAGAAGAATAAGAGCTTCATTAGATAAACTTTACTTTATAGGCCACATCTTCAGCTAGGTATTGAAGAAGATGTACGCTTTACATCACTAATTACTATATAAGTGATGTAAAGACAGCCAATTTTATAAATATCTAGACAGTATCTCGAGAGAGCGGAAGTCAGGTTAGATATGTTCCTGTAGACGTAATGTACATGGCGTTTAAAAGACACTGAATGGGCTTGCCCCAATGCGCAAGATGCTAAATAGTCCCTGTTTTCTCTCTCTCCCTTTCAATTTTATTTTACCCTTCAATGACTCGAAACATTTTGTTTAGATGTGACAAAGATATGGGACTCCCCCGTATCGGGAAGGGCGTAAGGCATAGTGCTGTTACAGCCCATACAATTCATTTTATCTTATCGAAACATTGTATACTTACTGTACTCTACATTGTGCTATTGTTTGTCCTAATCTTCAAATACGCTGTTTAGTAAAATAGTCGAGTTTGCGGGATGTAGATAACTGCATTCTAACTTTTCGTTTTCTATACACCTACATATCAGGCGCTTTCAAACTCACTTTAAGATAATAATGCAAAAATCTGCAATTCAATGATGCAAATGCTATAATCAAGGTTCCTAGTTATTACCAGGTGAACGTGAAGTGATAATAGAATAGATATGCTACAGTGAATTATAGAAACATGGAATTTGTCAAATCCCCCCAATGGTGATGTAACCCCCGAACTGTCAAATACACGGCACTAACTTAATTTTTACTGGAAGTGTATGGCATAATGTAGATTAAAACTCTCTATAAATATGGAACAATTAAACTTGCTTCTATCCAATTTTTGCTTTACCTCCCCAAACTCAAAATACTGACTGAATCCCTGGATAGAAATGTTTCATCACTTCTGATTTAGAGATGTGAAATCTATAATCTGTACTAAAATTAAATCGAATTTGCAACGGTGAAATGCAAATGTTATAAAATATTAGTTGGATTTATTTCACAATTTCGCCGCTAGACAAAGTACTGTCCAATATTTACTATGTTAAATGTACTTAGGATGGTAACATTTTTATCTAGGGTTATTTTGGGAAAACAGGCGGTAACATACCTTCTGCCTCACTTGGTCATCTGGGTAGATTAAATGGCCGAACTTCCGGAAAGGCACCTTCAATGGTACCTTCATGAAAGGTGCTACAAAAGGACCTTTGCGACTCTTCATTTATGTTTCGAACGACCTTCAATATGGCGGCGACGAAGGAATAGGTGCTTTTGAAGGAAAAGGTAGTGATTCCTAACGCCCTCTATGTTTGTCTTCGGTTGTGTCTAGAGTAAAGACGGCTTTCCGTCGTTGGTTTAAGTTTTTAACATCGAGGCTTAATTTACTATAGCAACGACGGAATATATTAAACTCTCGTGTAGTTTGAACTACTAGTAACAGCCAGAAGTGCTCATCCCGACTGCTCCTGTTTGGTCTTGTGGACAAGGCGTCATTAAGCTGATCCAAAGATCTCGGGTTCAAACCCTGGCGTCGACTTTTTGCATATTTTTTTTATTTTTTTTTTTTCGTTTCTTATGTACATCCGCAAAAGGAAATTTAATAAAAGTTGTGATTTACAATTTTAACAGAGGCCATTAAAAACTAGGATGTATATAAACTAAGCGCAAAAGTACTGTTTACTCAAAAATTCTGTTTACGCAAAGTTTTGTGCCGTTCCGTCCCGTCGTTGCTCTAGTAAATTAACCCTCGATGTTAAAAATTTAATGCAACGACGGGAAGCCGTCGTTGCTCTAGGCGCGTCCTTTGTCTTCCTCTCATTTAACTCCCGCAAAACGTTGCCAATATTCGAATCAAATAATTGAAAATCATTTTAACCTTTTGAAGTATTTTTAAACATTTGCGAAATAATAATTTATTCTTCATTGAATAAAGAGACATTCTAGCTTCAAATAAATTTTAATGGCCATTAAGACTTGTAGCGCCTTATAGTGTCTTTTTATTGTGATTTGGCGACATTTTATATCTACGAGTTGGCAACGCTGTGCCCAGGTATGATTTGTTGTTAGTCACTTGTCAGTTGTTTACAGAAGATTGTTTATGAGTGATAAGGTATTCGACGATAATGGGTATTTTGACGTTGTTTTTAGTTTAATACTGAAGTGAATTGGATTCGTAATAGTTCGTTTGGCTGAAGACTACTATATAAAATCATGTCCCGAGTTAGCAGTGTAATTTCTGAAAAGAACATTAATGATATATGCCGTTTGTGTATAAAAACCGCCAACCGCAAGAAAAATGTTTTCGATGGAGAAAACAGCAATTTGGCTAAGTGGATATTTCATACTCTTGATATTAAGGTAAGCTGTAAGAAAAGCTCTTGGTTGATTGTTAAAAAAATACACTTCTTATTAGTATGCAGGGGAATAGCACAAAGAAGTGGCAGTGTGTTTTTAAGCGAGTACAATTGGTATGGTGTAGTTTGTGGCAGCCAACTATTTTGCCGTATGTACGCACGCTTTATACCCCAACATAATTCGTTGCAAACAAGTGTTTACACAGGCACTTCCAAAGCCAACAAACAATTCAGATTCTTTACATAAGCTTCGGGTATAGAGCACTGAAAACTTCTCAAAATGCTACGTTCCGCTTTCTATAGCCATGAAAGGTACTAAAATGCATAAACTCCAAGTTCTTATGTAATTAGGAAGGGCTTAAAACTCATTTTTAAACCTTCTCTTTATAGTACAGAAAGCAGTTGGAATAAACGTGATTTTCATCGTTTTTCTGGTGAAAGTAGGTAATATGCTCAAAAGCATGGAGTGATGTGTGTCCTTCCACCAAGACTAACCCATATTCAAAATAAACAGCGCACACCATAAAACGCATGAAAGTCACGTTAATCAAATTGCGTTGTATTCAATAAGGACAAGGGATAACGACTATTGTTGCCTTAAAGTATGCTTGCCAGATGTCCCGGTTTGACCACAAGCAGAGAAAACTATTTTTATTTATATTTGATTAATAAAAGAAAATTACAATTTAACCATCTACCATTTTGAAAACCGCCATTTTCGATAGGCGGATTTTAAAAAATTCATTTATATAAAAATGGCCACAAATGTACAATGAGGAACACTATTGTTGGGTGTAATAGTGTAAAACTTCCAAGTTGCTCCGAGTGCAGTTTGTGGCAATCAAATAATGTAAAAGTTACAGGGGAAATGTAGTTTAGAACGTGTGTGGAAGTGTTGAAACGCGTAAAAACAATTTTGAGTCATAGAAGTATAAAAATTGTGAAGAGTCGAATAATGTTTGATCTCGGGGTGGCCGAGAGGTTTCTTTGTGCATGGTCACTGGTTTAAATCCCGCCGAGATCAATTGAACGCAGTGGTTCGGAGCCCACTTTACCAAAAACTGTAGGTTTTGTTTTTAGAAGCTCACCAGCTCGTTTAGGACGTTAATAACAATCCACTCTCTAATAATGTTTATGCGATTTTTGGTGCAGATAGGTCAAGCAGAATGTACGCAATTTGAAAAATTGAATTTTGAAAATGAGTTTGTAACACTGCTCTAATCAAGACGGTTCCGGCGGTGCTGAGCTAGTCTAGCGACATTTTCAACGACACTTCACCCGCCTCTCTAGGCCTTGTGGTTCTTAAGATTTGTTTTTTGGGCACGGATGGACGCACAGGATAGCAGGGTTAGCTGGTTTAAACCAGGTGTTTTAAAAAAAAAATGGTTAAACCAAACAAATTAAAATAAAAAATGCCACAAATAGTGTGAACTTCATGCTGACGATCCTACACATTAAACTATATCCGTTATATCATTTTCGCCTTGTAATCAATGGGTCCCGGGTTCGATTCTCGATGGGGGCCACAGAATTTCTCTAAAGGAATTCGGATGTCACTGTAAGCAGTAGGTCTTATCCTTCATAACCTTGCTGTTACTTAAGGACGTTAAGCCTGAACAAACGATACGAAACCAAATTCCGATATTATAAATCTACTGCAATTTTACGCGATACTCCGAAATAAAATAATGGGTACGTACATGACTTTATCCGTAACTTATAACAGCAACATTAGCTTGGACTGTACTTTTTAGTTTAATTTTCTTGAATTATATCTACATACTAAATTTGTAATTTTAAAATTCCATTATTTGTATAAACGTGCTTTTGGCGTACTGCGTCGCGGGTTCGAGTCCAAGTATAGGACAGTTTCTCTCAAGTGCAAAGCGTGTAGTAGTTCGGATTCCACCTTTAGCTGTAGGTCCCGTCCTTCATAACCCCGCTGCTGCATAAGCACATTGAGACGAAATAAACTTATTTCTATCCTTATGTAATATAAATAAATAAAGCAAAGTATTTCAACCAAATAAACCTGATTTTTTGCGGGGGGGAGGGGGGATTTTATTTTATATGCGGGCTATAAGGTGCCTTTTTGTATAACTCCGGATTAGGAGAGGTTTTAATTCACCCAAACTTGCATATAGTATTCATTAGATTTTTTTTTTTGTGTGTGTATTAATGTGTCATCAGTGTGTGTATATTTTCAATAGTCCGGAAAGGGAGGGCGCCAAAGTATGTGAAAAGCCGTAGCTACGCAACGCCATTACTAATAAATAATCAGAAGATACCTATATTTGTAAGATTAATGATGATTAATTTTAGTAATGATAAGAGTATATAGGATCCTATATACTGTTTTAGAAATGAAGATATTCTAATGAACTTTTCTTGAGCCGTTTAAACTCGTTACTAAACTTGTTTTTCTTTCAGATAACGGAAGAGGACCCATTTCCGAAAGATGTTTGTACTATGTGTGCATCGTTTGTGGCATCATTTTATGTTTTCCGTTTAAAATGTCAAGAGGCCAATTGTATTCTAGAGGATTACGTTAAGTCTCACTACAACTACAAAGATAAGAAGACACGAAAGAAACGCGTGAGTAGATATATATATACATGGGATTTGCTCTCTTTTAGCAGAATTTAATTTCATGATGATTTGTTCGTGCTATTACCAGTGTTACTTTATTATGGTTACGGTTAAGTTATAGTTCTCAAACGCCTTGGGCTTAAACCCAAGATGGATTGCAAATGCACAGGCCAACCTGTGATACCACTCATCATCAAAACCTTCATCCCCCCACCCCACCCTCACTAACACAATCTTGTCTCCACGGTAGATAGATTAGTCTCCACGGTCTTGCTCCTTGAATATTACTGGTATCTATGTGGAGAGTTGGTCATAATTCTCTAAAATTACCTGTAAAGAACAAACGAAATGTAAATCCCTTCTTTGTTCCCACACTTTATTTTCTGTCTCTGTGTATTTCCATACCGTATCTTATTATTTCTTACTTCCTTGTATTGTTCTTCTTGTGTATATTTTTCTCCTCTTTTACGTTTGTTTGTGCTCGAAGAAATCTTTCATTAGAGATGAAACTGTATTGATTATAATGGTAGTGCCTCATTGACCTAGAACATTTTTTTTTAACTTATCGAATTTTTGTATTCTGAGGTTACTGACTTCTTTATTTTCAATACAGTAGAACGTATTTTTCGTTATTAACTTTGTAGAATGTGTCCCATTTTAATTGTGTGGTTACTTACTAAAGAATTGATTGAAAAAGGGGAAAGCAGTTCTACGTGACCCATATATCCTGGAATGGGAGAAAATCTGTGGTTAGTATCTTTGTTATAAAAGCAGTCATAATATGGGGAGTTGACCAATTTTATTTTATGTAAATGTGCTGAAAATGAAAGTGTGTTGTGATCGCAGTATATTTATTAAAATAATGACTTTTCTCTCACGTCCTTAGCTTAGTTGGTAGAGCAATCTAAGGGTTTTGGGAACGATCCCACCGGCCGCCCATCCTGACTGAAGTTTTTTTTTCAGTCACAGTAGGCAGATACCTTGATGGTAACCTACAAACTAGGCCCTGGCCAACTGCCTTCCAACATCCTCTTCCCCGACCCTATCCCGGTCTAAGATTCCAAAAGCCAACGAACAAATTCAATTTACTTAAAGTGAAGACTGCCTCACAATACGTAAACATTCCTTAGTGACGTCACTGAAGAATAGCGATCTAAATGAGTTATAGGCACACATGCATTCATTTGCAGTTTTGACGATCAATTTCACTTTCTTAAATTCTTATTATACACACAAAGATGGCGGACTGACGTTCTAATGTTAGTTTTTTTTTATTTCTGTCCTGTCCTCTAATTCTAATATCCCTTGATAACTTCAATGACGTCACGTTGTAGTTCTATAAACATTGCAACGAACTGGCCTTTCCGGAAGTTAGGAGCAATTTTTTTACGCAAAAGATACAGCGAGGCGTACCGTACAAATACAGTGGTGAAGGGAAATTATTAGTTGGGAGTGACTAACGGTTCATCTTCCCTTCCCCTCTCCTTCCCGTCGTTCGCTTCTGTCGTTGCTTACTAGCTACAGTTTTTTCCAGGTCATAACCTGGGCATGGATACAACAAAATTGTTCTGTCTTACTGACTACCTCTCACAAGTAAACGTTCTTTGCTAACAATCGGGGAGATAGGCATGGTATATGTGTTCTGAAAGTACACAAGCAGAATAGTATAAATGTGAAATCCTAGATGCAGACAGCAAAGGGTATAGAAGTTATGAAGCTTTATAGGTGGAGCCAGTCGCAATAGTAATCCACTATAACATCTCGTAGCTTTGTTACGTAACACACGTGCAGTGTAAATACAACTTCCAAAATCACCATTTACAAGGTCTGACCGTGGATATGTGGTTAAGGCGTCGGCTTGTCGAGTGAAAGAACCCGTGTTAGAATCCCGGTAGGGGCATGATTTTTTTCGTTTCTTTTTTCTTTCGAAACACATTTTTATCTGTTCATATTTATTATTAATAATTGTTTTCTGGCTTTTTTTTTTAGTGTCAATGAGTTAGCGGAGGTTAGGTAAGGTCAGGTTCGCACAAACATAACCGAACCTGACCCTATCTAACCTATTCCAACCAATGGTCACTAATCTAAGATAATCTACGAAAAATGCAAGAAAGCAATTATTAATAATAACCATGAATAGATAGAAATATGTTTTGAAATAAAACGAAAAAAAAAGTCTTGCCTATGCCGGGATTCGAACCCGGGCTCTTTTACTCAAGCCGACGCCTTAACCACATGTCCACTGTCCGACCTTGTAAATGGTGATTTGGAAGTTGTATTTACACTGCACGTATGTTACGTAACAACGCTATGAGATGTTATAGTGGATTGCTGTTGCGACCGGCTCGGCTCCTCTTTTAAACCCTCATAACTTCTGTACATTTTGCTGTCTGCTTCCAGGATTCCACATTTATACTATTCTGGTTGTGTACTTTCAGAACATATATACCATGTCTAGGTCCCCGATTGTTAGGAAAGAATTTACTTATTAGCAACGGTATAGAAATGAATTCATCACACTAACAGCTGAAGTTACTATTTATTAACAAGGGTCGTTCCTGTTGACGAACGTTCTAAACTGACGGAAGGGAACCGAGGCTCCAGGACTTCGCCAGAGGTTCCGTCAATGTTACTTTGTGTCAAGTGTACAAATAGTTCTGATAATTTTATATTGTTCTTATTAACTTTCTTGGTACATTTGTGATGATGCCCGGGAATAAATACAAGAGAAACATATGGAAATTCTGATATGCAATGATGCCAATTTAGCTACTGAACTGAAAAAGTTTTAGAAGATAAATAATTAGGTTGTGACTTTAAAATATAATGTAATATAAAATTATGAAAGGTGTAAGGGAGGAGTTGGTTGTTAGATGATCTAGTGTTTCGGATTCTTGGCCTGGTGGTTAGATATCGAGTACGTAGGTAACAAGAGTGCCTCAATATTCTTTTCTGTCTGTGAGATCCTGTTATCTGTGAATATAGCGTTGGTTTCCTTCAGATCTCTCTCGTGTTTCACTAGAGCGATCCGACCTGAAGGCCACTGGGCAAGGTAAACCTGATGATTTGCCATTGTATTCCGTCGGATGTAGACGATGGTACCCTTCAGTTTTAAGAGGTTTTGTAACCCCTTGTGTTCCCATCGGGAATCAAATTGGAGATCCTTCGATTTCAAAGTGACAAGCCTAACTATCATCCACGGAAGACACGCAACTACGGCTATAAATATAAAGTTTGGATTTGACTGTGAATTCACTAATATAAAGATTAGCTTATATGACTTTGAACTGTAATGTTTGTTTTGACTATTGTAGCCTGGTTATATATTATTATTAATAATATTGTTATTATTTTTTCTCATAGAAGGTTTCAGACGAAGCTGCATCAGAGACAGACCAGTCAAAGCCAGAACTCTGTGAATTAAATCCTGAACAGAATTCAGTGCTGCAGATTAAACACGAGTGTGCTCCGTTAGTGCCAATAGTGAAGACTGAATCATCCGTTTGCAAGGAAGACTTATGTGATTCAGAAATGTTGAGCCTTTTAGAGTTGATTGAGAAAGCATTGGAACCTGAAATGTTGGAAAATGTAAAAGATCTTGGCATTGACCCTGATGACTTAACTAAACTGGTGAATACTTTTAAACAGGACTGTATTGAAAAACATACAGATACGTTGGAAACGTCTCAGAAGGAAGTACAGAAAACGGAAAAGCAACCTCCTGTCACAAGTGGAATACGTGTCAAACGCTTGTCTAATCTACTTGACACCTCGAGGTAAGGTAAAAGCACCAATAATGGACACTTTAAGGGAAATTTCTTAAAATACGATTTTCTTAAGGGCGGAAATAATTTCACCTACGTAGGAAAATTTAATATAGTATGTTCTGATGCCATTATTCGCTCGTCATTGGTTTGATCTGGTATCTCTGACATAATGTTGAAGCTAGATCAGTGGTCCCATCTACTCTTCCATGCATTCCGTTAAGCAAGCGATTAAGGTAAAAGCTTTCGTTTTTTATTCATGAAATTACAAAGACGAATTCTTCTGCTGTTCTGCACTATTATATATTACGAAATGTCTTTGTTTCAAGCATATAAATGGCCAAACAACTATTACTTGGATCTGTTTTACAAAGCAGCGGGTGTCCATCGCCTGTACGGCAACGTACGATTTTGTCCAGTTTTAGACACTCGCTATTCATCACTGGGTTGAAATAAAAATCCTTGATTGATTGAAATGTTATTAACTTCCTAAGCGAGCTTATGAGCTTCTAAGGACGAGACTTACAGTTTTTGTTAAAGTGAGCTTCGAACCACTCCTTTCAATAGCCCTTAGCGGAAATTGAGCCGATGACCACGCGCGCAAAAGGTGAGCATGCTAAACTCTCGGGCGAAATCGTAATTCTGTTAGTTGTTTTATTTCAACTTGAGGATGATTATTTACCCTTCATGACCATAAGTTTGCCAGAATATTTTTGGTCCAATTTTTTTTTCCAGTGATGGACGCTGAGATGCCCATTAATGAAATGATTTCTTGTAGTTTTAGACACTATTCATTACAACTTAGAATTTTCATTTTTATGGCCACAAGGAATCTATGGTTCAGGCCGGAGTAGGGTAGGGGAAAGGAAGCGGGAAGGAGTCGGACAGGTCTAAATTGAAGGTGGCATCAGGGCATTCATCTGGTGTAACCGAAGAAAAACCATGTTAAAACTTCAGTAAAGATGGCCGACCTGTGGTTTCGAACCCTGGACCTTTGGAATGATCACTCAGTGGAATTCCACAAAACAATCAGATAATCGAAGAACAGCATTTAACATATAATCTGTAGTACTCATATTCGCAACGTCAATCGCAATGATTAATTAAATTATTTTGAGTCGAACAGTATGTCCATTAATGGAACATTCAGCTTTTTTCGTGTCCATCACTGGTACAGGACAAAAGCAGTGTTAGACAAAAAAGTTATTTCCTCTCAAATAGTGTATGTTAATGAAAGTAATGGGTAGAATTCACTACAAGAAGGCATGGAGAACGTGTAACATTCTCATTCGGTCAATAAATTTGAACTGTTTTTGAGTTAAAAATCATAAGGTGAAAAGTGTCCATTAGTGGTGTGTTTCCCTATTGTTTCATTTATTTTTATCAGTAATGTGATGTAGATAGTTATATCTTTTTGTGTGTTTTCTATAGAAAATATTCAGAGTTACAGTGCTTACCGTACTAAGACAAAATCTAGAGAAAATTAAAATGAATTAATTAGGACTTTTTTTGAAGGTGTGTCTTTTCGTAATAAGTAGATTATACCAGTTTACTTTATGTAATTTGCGTTTATGGACGAGACGGATAGCTGAGGCGTAAGTCCGTCGGAGAGATGACGTTCCTTTGGCAAGCATTATCCTTGAGAAGTATCCTGGAAAACGTAGTTCGGTATGGCCGGCAGTAGGATTCGAATCTGCGTTCCTCCACAGTACTGATCCAAAGATCACGACCGTAACCATTAGACAGCGTGTGCTGTATTAGCTTTGACACGCAGTGTAAAATTACGTTTTTTTTTAAAAGAATCTGCAGATGATTAATTTTAATATTACCAGTGAGACTCAGTTAACACTAAGCTTTGAGGGATAGTTTAATATATATGAAAGAGGTGTGCCCATAAAATGTAGCCTTATCATCACCCTATAATGCTTAGTAACAAAAAAGCGATACAGGTTTAAATTCTGCTCACGCCGGCCATCCTAACATTTCTTTCCAGGGAAACTGTAAGTCCTTTTTAACGACCGTAGAATAGAGACAGCTATAGGAATCATTTAGTTGTTTTAAATGGAATTGTAAAATTAAATCAACTGATATTTTACTCTGCTTGTTCCGTATATTTTTGAATTCACCGTTTCAACAAGCATCAATTACCCGATTTTTTTTATCATTATTTATTTATTGCATTCAAGTTAGTGATTGAATTGTTATTAACGTTCTAAACTATCTGGAAGTTTCTAAGGTAAAATGAGGTCCGAACCACTCTGTTCAGTGGACCCCGGGTGAGAATTGAATACGTGACTGACCACGTGCATAGAAAGCGATCGCGTTAACCTCTCGGCCACTTAGAAGTCTTCAAATTAGTGACAATCAATTCTGTCACTACTTAAACAACTACATATGCTAAACCAGCATTTTTACAATCCTTTCAGTTTACAACTGAAAGATCCTAGTTTCAGTTCATAGTTCCTTGTAAGCTTTATTTCTATTATATGAGACTATGAATATATGTGCTCCACCACTGTGAACTAGTGCGTGATATACTTGTGTAGTATAGTTGACGGGTAAGAGATTCGTGAACAGATTTATTATTCCAAAAGCAGGCGAGTCTTTTTTTTATTATTATTATTATTAGATGCGAAGCGGGATATTATTTTCAACTGAGGTGCTTATCAAAATTTAATCCTAAATAATTTGAACAAATTTTTGTGTTCATATATAATTTACTTCTGTTATCTTTCAATTTTACTTTACATTCGCGTTTAGAATTAATTTTCATTGAATTTATATTGGATTTAATTTACATTATCCAACATCTTCAACTCTTTTCTTTTTATCTCAAATTTCCTTTTAGCCCTCCGCAGTACCACATGAACTTTCGTACAAAGTAGCTAGTTAATTTAAAGATCACGGAAAAGACAAATCTAATGTAAAGTACATGTTTTCAGTATTTTGAGTTTTATGTCCTTCCGTGGCAGTGGTGGCAACAGGAGTCACGCAGGTTCGAATCCTGCTGCCGAAGGTTTGTTGAGGCTTAGGCTCTAGATGACAGTCAACGCTCTCAAATGTAAAATTAATTGAAGTAAATGTAACGTTTAATTGGAGGGGAGAAGGTTACCACTTTACGAAACATCTCTGTGCACCGACATAAATTATATTTGAAGCTAATAGAAGTCGCTATTACATTTAATCCGTTAGACTTGACTGTAAGTAGTGAAAACCTGAATAGCCTAGTGCAGCTGACGTTTCTGTTGTACTGTGAATGTTATAATAGGATGTAAGTAATATCGAAAATATGATTCAGGGAGCTTGTACTATTTCTATTGTCAATGGATTATAATGAGTCATAACCCTTTTAGTCAGTGTTCATTGTAATATCTTGCCGGCAATATCATGATGTCAATAGATTTGATTAAATTAGATTTTATTGCGTTCCAGCGACTATAACCGAGTGCTGAAGAGGCACGAATGATATTGAACATATAAACTTTATATAGAGGTTAGACACACAAAATGTTGATAATAAGGTACATTACAATTAATGAAACAAGGTGATATTGTTATATATAATATACTAAAACTAGATTGAACATTTTTAAATGGTACAATACTATTGGTAACATAAAATCAAATATGTTAGAACTAGAAGTAAGACCATATTTAATTAAACAAAACTTACTTCGCTTTCACCTTCTCCAATTGTAGCACACATTTTTTCCACCTCTATCTATTTCGAAGCTGCCTGAGCTTTTTCGTCGTGGGAGCACATGAAAGGAAAGACTTATAAAAGTAGACAAAAGATTAAAGAAACTCGTTTACAATGTATTATATTTTCTTTTCTCTGCTGTCCCTACTGTTATTTTCGCTTGTATTCTTCTTTGTGTCTTTATAAACATTTCCTGTATCTTGTCATGTACACAGTAGGCCATTCTCGTAGATTTAAAACTCAATACATTCTGTAAAGAAAAAAATACACAAAACTATTTTCAGGCTAAAAGACAAGCCCTTCTTCAATTGTAAAAACGAGGAATAGGCAAACAGAATGGGTTTTTAAAAAGAAGTTGATGTACCACCAAAGAAGTGAAGGACTGCATTACCAAAACGTGACAGAAGAAACCAGATTTAACAATCTAACCAGAATTTCCCTCTGTACATCCAATGTGATAAATATACATCTGTAGGTGAAAAAAGAAGAGATTATGTGCCTTTTTGAATTTAAAGAAAATGTGTGGTTTTATTTGAACAGAGGATATACCATATTTTATTTAAAACGCCCTGATTGTTGTTTACTTTGGATTGCTTTTTATATGTAAAGTAACCCTCATAGGTTACTATTTCTTCTTTCGCGGGATTTGTCCTTTTATGTTTGACGTTTTACCTCCGGTGCATCATAGCAAGAACTGTCCCGAAACCATGTTTTTTGTTTTTGCATCCCTAATATGCTTGGTAATTCTAACCTGGACATTTTTTTTTTTTTCAATGGTGACTGACTTAGCAACTTTTTTAATACCCATCCTGTTTGGCTACAACTGAGGAATCGGACCCTTTAGCCCGCAAATATTCTGTTCTTTTTCATTATTGTGCGGTATGAATTTTAAATATACGATACAAGGATGGACTGCGGTGTACAAGGTGAGTCAAATATGTGTTCCCCCTTTCCTGTACAATTTAGCTTTCCTTTAGTGTTCCCTCCCAACGAAAAAGCTGATGCAACTTCGAGACGATAGGAGCGTTAGTTCAAGAAACGGATAACAGGGTGCACTCTATTCTTCACAAGAGCTTACTATCATAATATGCTCCTCTCTTATCTAAAAAGCGACAGAGGAAAGTTCGGTGACAAGCATCTGATCAGAAATGAAGTATGTTGATTATGAAATGTGGTTTTATATTTTTTTGACGTAATTTGTGCATTTCTTTTCACAGCTCCAAAACTCCTTGTGATAATGCTGACGTAGAACATCGAAGTGATTCTAATGAAGGGAATGTAAACCATGGAATAAAGAGAACAAATGATGCCAGTGATGAAGTAATTGTAAAAAGGAGGAAGGATACTATACCTATAGACAATAGGCAACAGGACTTCATTGTATTAAATACTGACAAATTGATGTGGACATGTGAAATTTGTGTGTCGATTTTTAAAACAGAAAACGAACTGGATTTACACCGGAAAGATCATTTTCAAGCCCATCCGAAAGTTACTCAAACAGTGAAACAGAATAATAGGATTGTGAATAGTAAAATTCACATCTCTAATACTGGTACGTATAAAGGAATTGGTAATTTATGTATACAAGCTGAATCAGTAAGTCCGTACCAAGCCCATAACTCGGAAGGTATGTGACGTAGAGGTTTGAAACAAAGAGTGAGAGAGAATGAGTAATCGTCTAGAATTTAATTATAATACTGGGGTTGGAATATTTAAAACAAACGTTTTAAATCTTTGTAAGCAATAGCTTTTATTTTAAACATTTTATTCAAAATGTTTCGAAGATTTGTTTTAACATTGTCTTTTATAAGACGTGTTTTAAACACTTGTTCAGCCATATTTTTCAACACTTTGATCGATGTAGTTCCAATGTTAACGAATGAAACTTTCCTAGTAATAAGTTGTCGCAGAAATGTTGAATGTTTTTATTTTTTCTGTTATTCTGTTGTGCAGAAATTTAGTTTAATTTAGAGCAGTGGTTCTCAACGTATTTCACTCGGGTCCATCACATGACCCGACACGAATGTCTATTGACTCGGTCTTGAGCGGGCTAAACTTGCCTTGTTCCTTTTTTTCCAAAATAAATATTGATTGAAATTATCTGAATTACTTGAGCGAGCAAAATCACAGTGTCAGAAAATTTGCGGCACACGTAACAGTTCATCGGGACGGGCGTAAGCCATAGTGCTGTCACCGCCCATAAAATTCATGTTATCTTTAACTTAACAATTCACGACGTTTCAACAGGTGTACCGCGGCAAAACAGGTTGAGAATAATTGATTTAGAGTTTCTTTATGCTCCTTCAGAGTGGATAGGTGCGTAGAGCAGAGGTTCTCAACCTTTATAAGATTATGATCACCGCCAACATGTAATACTACATGTGCTAGCACCAGGCTATCGAGTGTGTTTAAACTTTCATAGAGACATAAATAATAATATTTTTTTAAAAACTCACCACGTTAATGAGATTAAATGTTACTTAAAATTTCAGTAATGTCCAAATAAGTAAACAGCTGACGATGTGTGTGTGTGTGCCATGTACTTTTGCAAATTTTCTCGCACATGTAAGTCGTCCCGAGCATAGGAGGACATTTGCAATATTGGGAAGTGATTCATACCTTCTCATCCTCAAAAGGGTATGAATTTTCCCCTTTTCAAACAAATATTTCAGCACAGAGTATGATTGGAGATCTATCAATTTAAGTTCCGCACAAGCAGTTCTCAGTTCTCATGTAAAATCGTAATTTGTCTGATTTAGTCCACTGAATTGAAAGAGGATATTAGATAATTGTTTATGTTCATTCAAAATTCGAAAATGCATATCAGACTCGTTCAAAAGATCTTTATTTACTAGCTGGACAATTTCAGGACATTCATAGTAGACTGGGTCTAGTCTCAAGAGAAAGAGTGTGTGTGCAAGTCCTTGGAAGTGTTGTAGTTCTTGCTCGCTTGCTGTTGTAAAGAATCATTCTAATTTTAATCAAAATTAAAAATGGATTAATCATTTCTTTCATTTCACAAACTGTATTTTATTCTCCTTGAAAAATCGTTAAGATCGTCCAAATACTGGAAGAGCTCTACTGTGAAAGTAATGTTTATTAATGTTGAAATCATCCTGAGATAAATATAGAAATTCTGTTGTCAAACCATTTGAAGAAATGAATGCTTTGATTTCTTCGAATACTTTCCACACCTTTATAACATCATCGCCTCGACTTGATTCAACGATTGTCCGTACGAAGGATTAGTTCTTATTATGATTCCGATAACTCATTCAAGAAAACTTTCAGAAGACGTTTGTTAAAGCGGTTTTGCAACAAGAAACTAAACAAATTTTATAATCTCTTTCAATTGTCCTGAAATTTCAGGAAAGGATTTCAAGTGATCGGCTAGATCTCCAATATGAATTTAACAATGATAGTGAATGAAAAGGGGAAGGCTGACAAATGCTTTGTTTGTACCCACCATTGATGGGGAACCGTCTGCTACGATACACGCGAGCTTTGATATATCGCTGCCATTGGATATTTGGAAATTGGTAATACTTGTTAATGGTTTGACCCGTAATTGTAGCTCAGAGAGATAAAGCTGTTAGAAATAAATTATCGACTGTTTCGTACTTTAGTACTTTGCGCAATCGTTTCTTCGTTGATAGTCTTGCTCGCGAGCACTTTTTGACTCGCATGACGAGAGCACCAAATATTAAAAGAGCACCCTGGTGCTCGGGAGCATCAGGTTGAGTACTCCCGATCGGAGTTTGCAAGTTTAATATTTTCTTCCGTAATGTTTTGTATATACTTAAGAAGGGTAACTAATGTTTTCTTTCTTTTTTTTAATATTTGTCTTAAAATCACAACAGCATGGTGTACATTTAGTTCCAAATACCGAAAAAAAAGGGATCAGACGAAGAAATGAAGCCATTGCTGTAAATGGAATTGATATTAAATGTGTTTTATATATAAAATTAAAAAAAAATATATATGTTTGTTTATCTGTCTTATTGGGTGTTACTTATACAAATCTTACATGCGTACATTGATATCAACGAAATTTTTCATACGTATTCCTTAGGTCTAGGAGTGGGTTATAAAGGTGTTTTAAGTCACTGTTGCTAACTAATTAAAAAACATTTTTTATTGTTTTTTAATGTATCCCCACTGATTTGCATAAAATATTGCATACGTGTCTTATGTACTAGGCCAGGTCATAGATGTATTCCGGTTCCGATAATGCGCCTCAGATATCAGTGTTGCCAACTTCATATTGTTTCCAAACCAGTGAACATATCAACACCAAACATATCATAATAATTATTCAACACAATAGAAAAAATTCTGTGGGTGTCCCTGTCCCTAAGCACATTAATTACCAGAGTTGCCAACCTATTTTAACATCAATTTATAAAAATGACACGCGTCTGTTGATTTTCACCATGTTTTGCATGAATGTGCAATAGATACAAGGACAGGTCATAGAAGTTCTCCGATCGCCGCAGGCGCATCAGTTTTCAGTGTTGCTAACCAATTTAAAAAATAGTAATATTTCCAAATACTCTCACACCGTTGGTCGTATCCGAACCATATTTACAAGGAAAGGTCAATACTGGTACTTCATGAGACGCAGTTGTCAGCGTCACCAACCAATTTAAAGAATTAAATTGTTCCAATTCCTACCATACCATTGGACGTATTTGCACCAAATTTGGCATTTCGGTACGTGTCATAGAAATCCTCCGTATGCCGCAGTCGTCAGAGTTATAAAATATGTTTTCCTAGTTACTTCCATGCTATTGAACGTATCCGTAGCTTACTTATCATTTATGTACTGGGACAGGTAGTAAAGGTACTCAGGGGGGCGCACAGGCTCCCACTTTGTCAGTATTGCCACCCAATTTTTCGAGAATTATTACTTCACATTGTTACCATAGCGTTGGACATGTACTCATCAAATTTGACTTTCCCGTACTGGGAAAGGGTGCCCAGATGTTGAAATTGTCAATGTTGCCAACAAATTAAAAAAATTCAGCATTTCAAATTTTCCCATATCGTTGGACGTTTACACAATAAATTTGGCATTTACGTATTGGAAAAGTGTTGCCAATATATTTTAAAACAACCTAGTTCTCAGTGTTGCCAACATATTTTATTTAGCCGGCACTAAAAATGTAATATTTCATATTGATTGCATGCCGTTGATTGTATCTGCACCAAAATTGTTTTTTTAATTATTGAGACACGTCATACAGATACGTCAAGCGCTGAAGGCAGTGTTGCCAACATATTTTATTCATCTCGTATCAACGGGCGGGTACATCAGCTGGTAAATAATGGCAAAATAAGCTAGGAGAAAAGGTACTTCCATGTCACAATCCAAAGACAGATGTACAAAATATTCACAAACACAATAAAATCGCGGCAACGCTTCGCCTCAGGTGTGTTCACGTAATAGGAGAGGAGAAGGTCAAAGAGGACTGGTGCTAAAGAACGGCCATGTTAGCAACTAAAGTTAGGTAACACAGTGGCCAGGTTATGGAGGCGAGAAAATATTAAAAGGGGCAGGAGAAAACACCAAACGGCGAAGGAAGTGTGGTGGTAACTAAAAGGCGGGCCGAGGCTTGCTAAAGGCATAAGATGGTAAAGAATCAGCGGAGAAGGCAATAATAATAAAAATGAAGGGGAATGAAGAATAAAGAAAATCTTAAGAGTTATGGAAATAAAAATAAAACTAAACGAATGTAGCACCGAAGAAGAGGAAGAAGAAGAGATTTCAGGAAATTACATGTTAAGGCCGGATTCATGGCAGGTGGAGAGGATAGAGATGTACAGATGCTTATCAGAATAATGGAAACACCTGAACGAAAGTGCAACTTACCATATTAATATGGTGTCGGGCCACCTTTCGCCTTCAGAACAGCCTTGATGCGACGTGGGATGGAGGCATAGAGGTCGTGAATGGTAGCAAGTGGAATATTACACCATTCCTCGTGCAGGGCATCGGCCAGTTCTGTGAGAGAGGATGGAGGTGGAAATCGTCGCCGGAGTCGTGTTTCCAAGATGGACCACAGATGTTCAATTATGTTGAGATCTGGGGATTGGGCGGGCCAGGGGAGGTGTTGAACTTCATCCCGATGTTCCTCAAACCACGCTGCAATAACTCCAGCTGTGTGAATGGGTGCATTATCATCCTGGAATATGGCGTCATTGTCCGGGAACAACATCCGGACCATAGGATGCAAGTGGTCTCCTAAAATTGCGACATAATCGTTGGCAGTGATGCGTCCGCGAAGTGTGACCACAGGACCCAATGAAAACCATGATATTGCGGCCCACAGCATCACCGTGCCGCCGCCATGTTTCACAGTTGGGCGGAGACACTGCAGATCATACGCTACTTTGGGCGTTCTCCACACATAAACACGGCCCGTGGTTTGGAATAGGGTGAATGGTGACTCATCCGACCATACCACACGTTTCCAGTCGTCAACGGTCGAAGTTGCATGGTCGCGGCACCATTTGCGGCGTGCTAAAGCGTTCTGGTCCCTGATGAGAGGTTTGGCCCGTGCAACACGACCCCGTAAGTTCATGTCATGTAATTCGCGGCGGACTGTGATTGTCGAAACAGGTTGGGGGAGGTGCTGATTGAGTTCCTCCGTCACTTGCGCCGCAGTGGCACGACGGTTCCGCGTGACAATGCGCTTTAATACCCGGCGTGCCCTGTCACTGATGCTTTTCTTCGGCCCACTTTTCCGCTTCCCCGATGTGGTTTTCCCGTGTTTTGTGTAGGCCGTCATCACCTTCGACACTGTCCCTGGCGACACACCTAACACACTAGCCACT
The DNA here is from genome assembly GCA_022664845.1 of Lepisma saccharinum. Lineage (NCBI taxonomy): Eukaryota > Metazoa > Arthropoda > Insecta > Zygentoma > Lepismatidae > Lepisma > Lepisma saccharinum. The sequence continues at coordinate 37,179 of JAGDQP010000276.1, forward strand.
GCCGTCACACTTACTCCACATAACCGCGCACCAACAATTTGCCCTCTTTGAAACAATGAGAGGTCTCCCATTTTACACTACCTCCGTCTGCTGCAGCCACTGCACACTCCTGTTCCACGACGCCTGACGTAGTATGGAGACCGACCTAACACACCACCACCAGCAGTCCGGCGCTGCGGTCGCCACGACACCACTGCCAACCCATACATCTGACGTGTTGCCAACTACAGGTGTTTCCATTATTCTGATAAGCATCTGTACGTCAGCTTTCATCTCTTTCTAACTGTGGGGGGTGAATCAGGAGGATTCTAACACGGACCGTTTCGTGAAATATGCGGCTGTGATGTGAAGTTTAGGAAGATTAGGAAGTTGTGATTTGGAGAAGTAGCGATGGGTGTTGATGCGAATGGTTAAAGGTATTTGGGTTTCTCCAACATAGAAGGCGGAATATAGTTTACAGAGTAGGAAGTAAATCAGATTGGAAAAAAACGCAACTGCAGAGTGTCGGAAAGAGTATGTCCTGTGACTGATGTGATGTTCAAAAATTAGACTGGAATCTAAAATAGGATGATAGGTTCTGCGGCAGGGTACGTAGAATGTACGTCTTACTGTAATATCACTCCCTAAAGTCGCTAAACAAACGCCTGTATAGTAATGGGTGTATGTTGTTGAATAAAGGTGGAATTTAGATGTTAAACGAAATTTAAGAAAATTTAGCTCCTGCTGTGTATTTACTTAGTCATAACTGATCGTTCTGTTTATATGGAAAAGAAGAGACTTCGGTGATCAGTCAGTCATTTTAAAGCATAGCTGTAAATAGGTACCTATTTATTTGTATCCATGATTTTAAAGATGTCTTGGTAATGAAAATTGTTGTGTGCTTCGTCAGCAGTAAGGCTAATTGAATATATTTGAGTTACCGATTTGCAATAGAAGAAGATGCATTCCATAATTTCACTGACACGTAATATTCTTACATTATATATAGTGTTAATTTTAAGATGTAAAATAGTTTTGTAATATCTCCTGCACAAAATGTCTGTAAAATAAATTTGCACCTTTGTACATAGTGCCTCACTCACGTAGGTTATCAATCATTGGTCCCATGCTGAACACTTATTATTAACCTGTCACGCAATCATTTGTATTGAGCCTGTTCCATGTTGTCCCTGGTTGAGTCATTGGTAACATCTTGGAAATGAAGTAAAAGTGTTGGAAAAGCTTATTCCAACTGGTTTACCATATCGAATACTTGGGGTGATTCATCGTGGTTTCAAAAAATTCTTCCATTCACTGAATTTTTGAACTGAGTTATGAATCACACTCATTTAATTTGCTCACTATTCAAGGAATAGAACTTCAGGTGATTTATTTCAGTCACTTCGGAAACAACATCGCCTAACGTAAGCTCTAGGTGGTGATGCGCACTGTGCTATACTCTTCCAACACACCAGAAACACTGGGTAGCATGTTGGAAACTCCATCATCAGCAGAAGAAATTTAGTTAGTAGTTGAGTAAGACTATTCAAAATAGCTCAACAATTCAGAATTCAGTGAATTGTAAATACAATCTGAAGATGTATTGAGAAGCTCAACTAGTTAAAAAACAAAAACAAATTGGTGGCTTCGTCAGTACTTAGTAATGCCTGGTAAAAACAAACGCAAACAAATGCCAAGTGCTATTTTGTGGTTTTAACTGTAGTTGACCCGTCTATTGTATAAAGTCAGTTTTTAATCTTGTTTTCCACAATTCGTTTCGTCAAGGTTTTTCGCATTTCGTGAGCCATAAGATTTCCTTGTATCTGCAGCTATATATCAGACTAGAAAATCCAATTACCTTTTTTGGTATCAATCCAAGATTGTAAAACTGAAGAAGATCGACCTGATTTAGCTATATTGTACAGGGTGTCCCCAAAACAATCGTGCAGACTGCGATAGGTGATTATTATTTACATCAGATCAAGAAAAAACTTGTTTTGAAGAAATTCTAAATTATGCATAGTTTCGTAGATATAAGGGCTCAAAGTTAAGGCGGCATCGTCACAAATGACGTCAAATCTTGACACATAACGACTTGAGCAGTGTCGGCTTATCAAATTACACTAGAAATAGTACCCGATACTTCTATTTGAGCAATGGTTTTTGATTGTGGGATTGCCGCAAAGACAGGTTTCGTAACCTAAGAATGTCATTACCAAGGAATTAAATTGTTTAATAGGACAAGCATAGAAATAACCGTTAAGCTGTATTCGACAATCATAAACATAACTTAAATAGATGTTTTGGGTACTCCTTCGAGTGTGATTTACTAAGCCGACACCACTTACGCCATTACTGTAGAAAGATGACGTCATTTGTGACAGTGCCGCCGAAACGTTGAGCACCTGTAGCTCCGAAACTAATCAGATTTCGGAATTTCTTCAAATGACCTTTTTTCTTGTTTTAATGTAAATAGTCCTCCCGAAGTTTGCACCATTATTTCATGGACACTCTGTGAACTGTGCGAAAAAGTCTGCGTGTTGTCCTTTTTTTTTTTTTTTTTTTTTTTTTTTTTTTTTTTTTTTTTTTTTTTCCGAATTGGTATCTTCCGAAAGCACACCATTCAGATTGGCACTGACGCAGAACATGCAACCGAACCCACCAGTTTAATGTTAACCAGGCTTGTTCTGTAAATTTTGCTTCGCGCTGTAACTGATTTAGCCATGTTGGAAATGACTGTTGACTCCTGAGCAGTAAGAAAAATTTGTTACTCCTGAACTGTGAGACATCTAGGACTAGGTCCTTCAGATCTGATGGTGAGTCTGTGTTTACTTTAATCTTTCGCGTAGCAGTTTCTTCAACACTAACAGGAATGTCCGTATAAACTTTACGTTTTCTACTAATTGTTTTAAATTTATCCCTGTTTTAGAAATAACATCATATTTTTCCTACTTCACTAACACTGTTTTGCAGTCTATTAGAGTATCGGTTAGTTGGTTTCCAGTTCTATATAATATGGTTTAGTACAAGCGATTCGGGGCTTCTTAATAAATAGTAGGTAAATTAACAGGCAAGCTGATCCTCATCAGACGGACTAAGTTCGATTGTTCGGGCAGCAGACAACAACTCCTTCTTTTATTCGTAGTTTTGATTTTCAGTTTGGTCAAATTTTATACAGAAATGTACATTAAGTAATACTGGTGCCAATCAAACATCAACTCCATGGCGGTGCGCTACTAATAATTTATACCCAGTGTCGGTATTGCATACCAGCTCACTTCGAACACTGATTTTATTGTATATTTTATTTTCAGCAATTATTTCGTTTGATAAAGCTGATATCTGATGTTCAAGCAAATATTCTTTTATATATACATAGACATAAATAACAGCCATATTCGATCCACTACTGCATGAGGTCTCTCTCCCCGGAGAGAGGAGATTGGTCTACTGCTGCCACGCTGACCAGACGGGTTGGGAGAGGAGAGCCTAAGCTCTCACTGTGATCGCCATTATCATTTATTCATAGCAGCTCCGCAATTGCATCGCGATGCTAGGTGGGCACCGTTCCAGACCCACACACCATTAAAAAAATCCTTGGCAGCGCCGGGAATCGAACCCGGGCCCCCTCTATCCGTAGTCAACAGCGCTAACCACTAGACCATGGTAAAATAGGTAGAAAAAAGGATACTTACATGGTAGATTCGTGAGACAGGTGCACAATAACTTCACACACACAATAGAAAAGTTGTACGTTTTACAAAAACATTTTCAATTTGTAGGAGAGAAAATGGACAGAGCGGATAGGTGCGGGACTGGTGTTAAAGAAACGCCATTTTGTCAACACGGTGACTAGTAAATACCTCCAATAGAAAACCGACAAAATATAACTTCACCTCTACAGTTTCGGAACCAACACAGATTCCTTCTTCCACTGTTTAATTATGAACTGTAGTAACAAAATAAAGGAAACAAGAAAGAGAAATCGGAAGTTATGCAATGGCTGCCATATTTGGTAGTCTTAAGTTTTGAAACTGTGTTCACGCTAATACTTACTAAAATGAATGGTATGTGACGGAATAATAAAATCACTAAATCAGAAAGGAGACTGTTACTTTTACGGGAGTTAAGCAACGGTATGTGAATATATGTCAGCTGGTAAATGCAAGGATGCTACCTAGAAACCCACCCTAGCCGTATACCTTCCAACATCATGTCCCCCACCATATCCCGGACAGAGCCTGAAATGCCTAAAGCCCATAAATATATTCGTAGTTCATTGTATACTAAATAGATGGAACTTAGCGAATTATGTAGAAATAAACCTAATCCTATTATTTGGACTAATTTCATATGTCAGATGGTGCGTCGAAATAATGAAACGAAGAATGCCAGATAAATGTACTAAATAGGAAGGGTGTCTAAATTATTAATTTATTGTGTGTGTGATAATGTCTAAAAGAAAAATAAATTTAATAGTTAAAAGATGGGTTTCACCAACCTTCTTTACGAGTTAACGAATTGTTAAGAAATTTTTAGCGCTTTGAATTATATTAGACTCGTTAACAAACGATTCGTTAAATTCTTGACAAAGATTAGTGAAACCCACTAAACGTGTGTGGGGTATGAATTAAGAGGCGAACTTATCTCCCGCGTTGTGCCCTACCGTATAAGAAACACTCAGAAAAGTTGTTTGCTGGATACAAAGGTAGTTTTTTTGCACTCACAGAATCCTCGGATGTGTATATGAAGTCACTTGTAATTGTAATAAAACTTATATTGCAATGACAGAGCGCAACTTATCTGTTAGAATCTGTGAACCTGACAGGTAGGCTTTGTCGGAGTCTATCGAACGGAGTGGTTCGAAGCCCACTTCACCAACAGTCGCAAATCCCGTCCTTAGAAACTCTTCAGCTCGTTTACCATTTGTTATCAATTAAAACAAAGTCACTTTTGAATCCACACACATACATTTATTTAATAGATGATCGCTCAACTTTTAGTACGTCCCCCGGTTTTTTTTTCTTATCAACTGTTTCGTGCACACAGGTATCTATATCAATCAGATATTCGTACATAATAATGCACATTATTATTATTAGTACTGCATACTTATTTCGTTCATTATCTTTCCGAAACAACATTTTTCCCTTGGTTCATGAATCATATTCCACATAAACCTCTTATTCATTATCTGACATACAAATCTTCCTACTTAGCACACTTTTACTGGTACGCTTAGTTCTTTGTTAAATCGCTTGACTTTAACAGGCGGGCTATCATCAGGAAAGACAGACAACTGGCTGACATTTCAATTGATAGATTGATGTGTATTCACCTTTCTTTGTCAGAAATCCAGCTGTAGGCACGAATTCTAATCTTTGCAACAGTTCCCACCACCATTCCGCTCTTACCTCTTTCTGGGTCTTCGCGAAACTGTGTTGCTTGCGATGGGAATACAGTTTTCTCAGTCGGAAATAACTGCAAAGCTGTTGATAAGCGTGGGGGGATCTATTCCTTAGAGTTGCTTCAATGTCTTCATTTGTTATCTAAGGGACATCACGTACCATTCCTCCTCTAGCGCGATGTTTTTCCCAGTCACCTCCCCTTTGTTCTTCGTTTTCAAATTACGTTTGAAATAAGCGAACTAGTGAAGCATATCACAATGGGAGAAAGGAAGGCCCCAAAAACCTGTATGAGCCTTATGAGATTGCTACTCTTCGACTGCATTATGCTAATTGAATGACCTGAAATTTTTGTTCACTTATAAGTATCGCGACTGAGACGGTGCTGTTGGTGTTAGTGAACAGTGAATGAATAACTCTTTAATGAACCATATTAATCATTCAAGCTGATCATCTACCATGTTCTCATGTCTTAAACATTTCCTAATGATGTAGTATTATTTCGAAATTCTGATAACTAATATTTCGCCCTGTTAGATAATAATAAATGTTTCCTTTATTCGAGTTGAATTATTGTAATGTGGTGGAGGTGTATTATCTTGAACGATTTTTTTTAAAAGTAAGATCGAAATTAACAAAGTTTAATAATTTTAAGTATGATATGTTCAAAGATAGAGAGAGAGAGAGTTGGTATAAAATTTGTGTGCAAAAAAAAAAAAGTAATTATTTTACTTGTGATTCAGATTAATAAAGAATATATTTTAAGCAACTTACAGTATTTTTGTTTTCTTCCCTTTTTTTTTTTTTATAGATACAACCATGTCCGTGGCAAATGAAAAAGGTAACGAAAACAACAACAATAAGGCTCAGCAGACTGAAGGGAATTTAGTGCAGACAACACGAACATTTTCACGGGACGAGAGGATTTCACAAAACAGGATCCTACGACAGCTCCTACCAGCTCCTACGATAGCAACAGATACGCAAGTTGTAACGTCAGTCCCGTCTCACTCGCAGACTAGAAACCCACAGTTGAGCGTTGTATCTCCTCAGATTATAAATAATCACAGCAGTAAGTCTCGTGCCTTAATATGTCAACTGTCATCAAATAAGAGCAATTTATCAAGTACTGTTCCAACTACATGCTCACCCGTTATCAATAATTCGAACAGCCAACTTATATATATGTCACAGACCAATATGGCAAGAGAAAGTGCTCCAAATGTGATCTGTTCATCTGTAACACAGCCTCGATCGCTGTTACTTCTCACACCTATTTCAAGTACCTCACAAGCAGGCGTTCTGCCGATTGTGAAGTTAATGCCAGCGATGCCACTGAATAATTTTCTAAGAGTGATAAACCCAGATTCATTAAATAAAAATAATGTAAGGAGTGTAGTCGTAAACGGGAATGTTCTTCCTAATTCACATTTACAAAGCAACCAATCACGAACAAATCTGACCACAGTCAATCTCCCAGATCGACTTCCATCATCGGAACTTAGTGTGGTTACTAATGAGGGAAGTAGTTTACAAATTATAAATACCTTTTCGTTGAGACAGAATAACAATTCAGACAATGCCAGTGAATCGCCGACACATCCAAATGGGACAGGGGAACAACTAAAAGAAACCATGAAAAATGCAAACAGTGAAAATCTGACTGAGGAACCTGAAAGTTTGTCAGAAATGGTAGAGAAATTACTCTCCCTTCTCCCTGAAAATAATGAGCTTCTGCAGAAAATATCATCAGACGTGGTAAATGAGTATAGGTCAACGCGAGAAAATCAAACGTCGGTTCAAGAAATAAGTAAACCTACTATCGCAGCTGCCAATACAAAAGCATCAGGACGATCTTCCCCAGAATTGATTGTTATTGAATCCAAGAAATGTACAGTTCCATTGTTGCCTTCAGTAAACAAAACATCAGGAAATCAAAATTGTGTGAGTAATAGAACAATTCGAAAACCAGTTTTGTCCCATAAAATTATACCAAGAGGCAAAAAAGATTTGACTAATCAAAATCGTGCACTGTCTCCAGATATAATAGTGTTAGAATCACCGAAGAAAACTGTGTCGAGCGAAAATGTGAAATCTTCTCGCCGGTCGAACGGAAAAGAAAGTTGATTCTAAAAAAAAGTTACTATAAAATTTCTAGCAGACTTTTCAAATGCGTTGCAGAAGAAAAAAGGTAGCATAAAATTTTTAGTGGAACTCAGATGAAGAGAAATAGTGTTGGAATTTAGTTCTCTTAAACGAAGAAGATGGATGGAAATATCCAATTCAGATTCACTGTCCGTCAAAAATTCAATAATGTCTGATATTAATGTGTGCAGCCTGTCCACTTGTCCTTCTTTTTAAGGACTGTCCTTTAAAACTGTGATTACTGATAGAGTCCTTTATTTTCAGTGATAATACAGGACAAAGGCAAGTGTGTCTTATTGTTTTTTGTGTTTCTATAGGGGAAACATTTCGTCTTTTTTTTAATATATATATACACAGAAAATTGGATGCGCAAGCAATAATTTCGCAAAAATTTTGTTTTGTATATGTTCCAAATATACCAACTTGTCTTATTGCATTTCAGATTAGGACATTGAAATGTGCTTGTATTATATTTCTCAATTTTTACTAACTTTCGTAGTATATTGTCACACGTTTTGTATTCTTAACTCATCATGATGAACTGAGATTTAGGAAAAATGAATTTTCGGAAAGTCAAATGGTTTGAACATTTTTTAAAAAGTTAGATGTACACAAAATTAACCAACTTCCATATTGTTTACTCTATTTGGTGTTACTAAACCATAATGCGCAGACTTTTATTTGAGAAGGGGAGGGGGGGAGTATATATTAGAAAAGTCAAGTGGGTAATTATTTTAAAATACAAATATTGAAATGGATTTAACGTGCAGATATTGTTAAAACATATTTAATGAAACATAAATTAAAAATATAAGAAAATAAGTTTAAAAAAAAAAATCGAAGTAAATTTAAAGAAAGTTGGAATGGATTGGCCTAAAGGGTTGAGGAGGAGGCCATTTTAATGTTCTTTATTTTTTACATTTCAGAGTGGACACACATTATGTGTATGATCATTTACCCCACCGAATGAAATGGTATAGTTCTGCATTTGTTTCGACGTGTAATTGTTCAGAGATATCTGATTCTTTTTCTTGTGTTATTCGATGCCAAAGAAAGTAATATCGTTCTTATTCTTAAAATTTCTTTTGTACGTAAGAATTGTATACCCATTGTCTAGTCATTAAATCATCCGACACATGTTCCTGTTTACAGAGAAAGTGGGGATTTTATTACGTCTTCCTATTCATTCTTTATGGTGTATTCACGAAAAAAAAAAAAAAACAACTACGTGAACTTCAGATACCCCTCAAATGTTTGATTTAAGTTTAACTAAAAAATTTTGTGATTTATGTCATTATAGCGCACGGCAGTCCGTATTTCAAAAATAAGATGTTCGTACCAGCTACGACAGTCTTCATCGTTGTATAAAAATCACAGGAAAGCCCCATCGATTTTGAACTTTAGCCGAGGTCTTTAACTAGGACTCACACTAACGCAAAAATAGATAAATATATGTACAAAATAAAAAGGAGGAGAGAACAAAGGATGTGCTGAAAGAAGAGAAAAATGATTCAGCAGAAACTCAAACGATTTACTTGGTAGCGAGTTTCCAAATAGTGTTGCAAGGTTGTGCACAATAACTATAATGTATATGTGAATGTAGAGACATCACAAATTACAAGTTCCGACATTGACTTAATAAGTTTTTTTAATAGTGGCACTAGGACCATGAAATTTTGTGTGCGTGTACTTGTGTCCTTTATGTACGTACACATGTTACTCAATGTATCTTCCATCCGCTGTGACACACTTAGCTCACCGTTCTTTTCATGCCGTAAATACACTTTAGTAAAACCCCGGACGCTGATTATTACACTACCGTTTCACACACGTAATAAGTTCTTGGTCACTAGGAAACTGCCTACTACGAACTACTCTAGGTCGTGGGTCTTCATACGACCAAACAGAAAGAAATCGGACGGGGCCACCTCCGGACTATAGTGGGGTTGAGGGACCACTTTCCTTCCCATACTTCTGATTTTCTGCTGTGTGTGATTGGCAGAGTGGGCCTCGCATTATCTTCGTGCAGTTTGATGACTTTATTTTGGAGCTGCAGTCTTTCAGCACGTCGCAGCTTTGCCAGTGACAAACAATACCGTTCCTTATTCATTGTTGCGCCACATTCCAGAAAGTCGATGAAAAATACTCCACGGTGATCCCAGAAGAATACGGTCATTAATTTGTCCGCTGATCTGGTGAATCTTTTTTTTTTTTTTCCGTGGAGAACCGGGATGATGCCATTCCATGGACTGCGTTTTACTTTCAGTATCCATATGAAACAATCAAGTTTCATCCTCTGTGATTACACCATCAAAGCGTTGTGGAGAGTCACCACTGACGTGTTCCGGAGCTCGAGACAAATTTCCTTCCTCTTTGCTTTCTGTTCCCGTGTGACCAAAGTGCATTTACGGCATGAAAAGAACGGTGGGCTAAATGTGTCATAAAGATAGAGGATACATTTGAGTAACATGCGTATAAAGGACGCAAGTACATGCACACACAATTTTATGTTCCTAGTGCTACTATGGCCCAGTGTGCAAAACTTTTTGAGCGCTCTTTGTATTACATCTTGAAATGCTAGAATTGGTAATGGTCGTTTGAATATATATTGTAATCGTAGAATCGTCGTATATAAGAATAATTACTCTGTAGAGACGTTGCTCTGGCTATATTTCTATCTCAGGGTTTCTTACTTGATGATCCTCTTTGGACATGGAAGTAGGAAAGGCCTTTGTGATGTAGAATTCCTTTATTATCCCGGGACACTGCTCCAAGTCAGCGCCTTGAACAAGCTCAGTGGAGACTACTGTATGTCAGGACAATTCGCAATATAAATCAGATTAAAAGATCTAAAGCTCTGCAGTCCGATCTTTCTCTGAATCGCAGATGTCAACAACAACAAAATGAAGGTAATACTAGTTAAGACGGATTTTATTAAATCATCAAAACAAGCTCTCAACCTATCCCCAATACATATCTTACCAACCTGTGATACATTGCTACCTAGAAATTGTTCACTTCAATCGTGAAATTCCCTCATAAGTTGACGTAAACCCAACTTTGTAAAACAATATCTGGATTCTTTTAAATAACCTGCTTTTCATTACGTTTTAACAGTTTATAGATCAATATGTTGTTACAATGTAAATAGAATATTTAAATAAATCAAACAATCAACTTTTCCTAATAGATTAAAATATAAAAGACAACAATCCATTTGCGATTAAACCAAAATATTACCACAAAATCATAAATAAATGTCCATTCTCAAATAAAATTTGTTCTTCCGCTCCAGATTCCTCCTTTTTGTGACTGTTCTCCTACAATTATAGAAGATATTAACCACCATCAATGTCCATTACATACCAAAGGTCGCAGGCAATTATTTAACACGCTATGTAAAATCTATCAAACTTTCCCACTCTGTATAGAATTCTTATTGCATAACCCGTCCCCCAAAATTGGATATATATTACTTAACTTCCTCAAGAAAAATAAAATCCACTTATGATCAAATCTGTTCCATAATTATTAATTTCATTTTGTTTTTAAGACTTTTACTACCAATTGAACTCACCTGAACTCTTCATATCTAATAAACATTGTAAAATAACTACCAGTTTGAATCGAATATAAGAGTAATTCCGGGTAAATCGGAGCATAGGTAAAATAATAAGGCAATAAAAATACTCTCCACAAGACAAGTCAAGAAGAAAAATAATGCAGAAGAGAATTTTAGTGGCTAAATGAGATTAAAATCAATCTCAAATGCCATATAAACCAGAAAAGAAAGAAAGAAAGTTCTTCCGCTTCAAATTCCTCCTAGTTACCATATCCTTTCCCTGGATATCATATTAATCTATTTATCTAATTTCTGCATAGGCGTGCGCCCGAGTTAAAAGAGCTCGAAACTGATGAATTATTCCTGTGATTTTTATACAACGATGAAGACTTTTGCAGCCAGTAAGTATATTTGGACAATTTAGACTCTTACATTCATATGTACTAAGGTACAAATGTTGGTAAAAATGAAAACATTACATTAAGGATTGAGTGAGCCATTTCTTTCATATCCTATTATTTTGTAAATAGCCTTTGGAATGCTCTTCATCCTGCGAGTGTATACTGAACTGACGCATTCAGTGTGTATATCCAGTGTTTACTCAGTAGTGTTATAAGGTGTTGCAGTGTTTTATATAATAGTTTTACATCATGAAAATTCATAATTAACTGTGATAACATCAAATGCGACAGTAACAAGAGAGTTAGGAGTGACTGACAGCTATGGCGGACAGAAACCATAGCAACCAATAAATAACTGACCGTAAAACATCAATTATTAAGACTGTATTATATAATAAATATTACTATAAAACAGCAATTAATAAAACGAATGCGCAATGGATGGGCATAATTAACCATTTCCGCGCTAGATTACAAAATGCAAATACCATTGTTGTGTTAACTAAAATTTCAATGTAAATTGTTAATTAGTGAAATATCCCGATTTATTATTTTAATAGAATTGTATTTATGGCCTTCAGGCATCTAAGGCTGAGGCTGGATTATTTTAAGAGAAATAAAACAAAGGAGTTATACTATATTCGTATTTTGTAAGACATTTTTTTTTAAAAAAATGTTTATCATTAGTGGGCATGCATATGACTTATCTTTTGTAAAGTGCAGTTTCTTCCAAGGACCTTTTTCTATTTTTAATGCAAATAATCTCCTCTCGAAATGTGGGGTATTATTTTAGGGATACCTTATATATAAAAAATAACATTCATTGCGCTTAGGTAATGATTAGGGCTCGGATTTGATGACCTAAAAACTCCCTAAATGTGACCTATAAAATGAGCTTTCAAATGTGAAAAATACGACCCCAAAATTTGAAGGAAAATAAAGACCTATATATTTTTGTATATATATATATATATAAAAGAAACTGATTTTCTTTGCAGGTACATATTTTTTACATAAGAAAAGTTTAAAAGTTAATTACTGTTACTGATTATAAACATTTCGCATGGGAGGAAAGTTGATGACTCAAACTTGAAATAAAACTTAAAACATTTGCTGATTCTAAAGTACGTCAGTAATATTTATTTTTGTCTGTGCCACTGATTAAGAAAATGCTACTTTCCACATCTAACCTTATTTCGGAATTGCAGTACACCACAGAACTACATGTTTCCCCCAGTCAGATGTAAGTCCACCATCGCTACTAGAGCAAGGGCGGTACGTCCGATATTTCTACAAAATTGATTTCTATCTTCCGATTTTTTAAACGGTATTTTTGTTTTAGTCTGGTCTAGTCTGGGTTGGAATAAAATATGCCGCTTGGAAACTAGTGGGAAAAGATTGTTTCTTTCTCAATCTACAGGGAATGAACTGGTTAGAAAGAGAAACAAAACTTCTAGGCCCAAAGTGTATTTGACAACACGGCTCTAGCGAGACAAGGTGAAATAAAATTTGTTTTTAGCTTTCAATTGCAACCAATTCTTCCTTTACCTCTGCAGCGACCTGATTTAACGCCTGGCATCTCTCCTCTGTCGTGAATTAGTACAATCCTAAGCATTCCTTTTTTGGTTTTTGAGCGTGTTTGTATGTGTGGAACATGTAAGCAATGAGAAGCAAGCGAAAAAAATGTTGAAAATAAACGAGTAAATCCTTAAAAAATAAAATTACTTAAAAACAAGAAAATGAACAGTAAACCCAAAAAATGTCGAAAAATGAAAAATAATGCAAAATAAAAATCACGTGTTTTGCTTCAGTTTAGGGTGAAATGAGATTTTATTATAATCATCATCATTCCCAAACCTTCAAGGAAAAGATCATCAAGTTCCGAACCCTAGTAATAATTATTATATGCAGTTATGAAGATATTTTCTTCATCAAATGCAGTTAACAATTTTTCCTAATTACTATTTCCTGTTTTACAAAATTGAACTTATTTTTCACATATTCTTACGTGTTATGGTGCAAAAATATGTTAAGAAAAACATTAATGTAGTTTATGCTAGATATGTATATAGTTATTTTTGTGATAAGAAAGTTATATGGTACTGTGTACTTATTTTTACTATCAATCAATGCTGTATTTAAAATCATATATTTTGTTGGTATATAAAACGTATAAGCATTGTATACATTTACCGGTAAAAGATGGGAGCGAACAAGTGGGATATCCCAATAATATAATTATTCACTTAAAGTTTCTAACTAGTATTACTTTAGCTTACTATTTCTGAAGCTTTATAAAACATAAAATGTATGTGCACACCCAGGTTGCTGTTACCAATTCTTGAATCTTCGCAAAATAAACACATCCCTCTTTGTTCGGTTTCCTGCCCGCAGATTCGGCTTCAATTCTTTTGGTGGTTCTTTTTTTTTTCAGTGCCTGTATATGCTAATGTTCTAATTACATGTTTTCACAGAGAAGTCGTTTCTGTACTAATGGTAGCATCAAACTTTTAGCAATTTCTTTTGTAAACAACTTTCGCGTAGTTCTCGTTCAAGTTGTACTTTTGTGAAGTCAAATAACGTAAGCATTGAAAGCTGCAGTATCAAAGATGTTTGTGAGCAATCGAAATGACCATCTTCTTATACCTCTGGAATGGCTATATTATCGAGTCATCAATAACGGCACTCAGTCTATAGTTTGATTATAGTGCTCGTTAATATCTGTTTTTCAGTCTATAGTTTGATTATAGTGCTCGTTAATATCTGTTTTTCAGTCTATAGTTTATTATAGTGCTCGTTAATATCTGTTTTTTTTTTTCGTAGTATTTTCTGCAAATTGTCATGATATTGATTTGTAAGCAAGACCATTACAGTTTTCTGTTTTGGAATGTATGACATTAATGCTTGTCGTGAAAAAGGAATAATCAATCTCCTGTACTTGCTTCAAGCATTCAGTTATTTTGGGCTTTCCTTTCCTTAGCGTTCCAAAAACTTGGTGAATAGAAATTTTGCTAGGTCACAACTTATAAGGAAATTATCAACTGTTATTCCTCATCCAGTCCCATGTAGTGACTGAACTAAATTTTTTACTAGTACGGTATTTGACCTTGACCAACTTCTGGAATGTTAACATTTTTCGTATGTATACGTTTGGGAATTGTAAATATAAGGCATTTGTGCGTCAGAGGGTTTTTTTTTTTCTGTATTGTGCAGGTTTACTTTTTATGTAAACCGGGAAAGAACATTTGCCCATTTTTTTTCTAGTTGCTCATCGACCGTAATGTGTTCATAAGAAGAAAATGCTTCCTTTATTCATAAGCAAACTTGTGTGCTAGTTCCTTGGAATGTGTTTGTAAATTGCTCGCCGGGTTCTCGTGTAGCACGATCATAAAATGTGCATTTAAACGTAGAATGAGAAAATTAATCACGAAGACACAATATCATCAAATATGATAAATCTTTCATGCCTCTTCCGCTGTCCATATTTCATCTGTAAAGGATTTACACAAATGTATTGTTCCGATGGTGAGCAATAGTCCAACTCAGGCTCTTATTTCAATCACCCTGAGTCTTTGAAACACTTCTGTTCGTCTTTATGCTCTGTATTCCACGTAGGAAACTTTAAATTACCTTCTCTATTTGTGTATTTCTCAATAATGATTATGATATAATTTATAAACAGATCAAAACACACTAATTCTGATGCAACATTGCAGACAAAGATGTAAAACATGGTTTATAAGTTAACAGTGTTACTTGCAAGTTGTCTAGTTGTTGGTGGAACCTTGCAGACCATTCTATAACATTTCTAGACAAAATCACTTTTAGATAGCCCATCCGGGTCAACTTCATCATCTGACAATTCAGATGCCGGATATATCACTGTCCTCTTCAGCTGATTCCAATTCACTATCTGACGAACCAGTAATCTGAAATAACTCATCATCGCCTTCAGCAATACCTCTACTATCCTTTTTTCTACCATGTTATAGACTGTTTCTTGCAGCTCGTTGTCACTTACTTACTTTCTTACCATAATTACCTCATAACATCCTGAAAATTTAAGAGAAACGGAAAACAGTATTGTTAAGTTGAAGCATGTATTGCTCAATGGTATCCAGTATGGACTCCACGTATTTAATTAATTACTGTTGTACATATTAAGACGTTAAAATAATTATAAACACACAGACAATTTCCTAATTACATAAAGATTATAATCGATACATACAAGAACCAACAACTTTCGGTATCAGTATTTCATCAATTTAAATATAAAATTTCTATTTCGAGATCGAAGTTAGATCCCTCTTAGCCGTGTGAGGGTTAATCAAGATTCATTTTTTGTTACTTTTAGTACAAGCTAAGAATTATTTTTATTTTAAATAACAAAAGAATCTCTCCAATTTATATTATGTAAATATGTCTTCAGAGGTGTTACCAGTCAGTATCGAGATGCAAAGAGAACGAACGCATTTTTTTTTTTTCGGTGATTTGAAGCATTGCAGTTAATAAGGGCGAATTTGACCTCGGGTTAAATGTTTCGTTCTTTTTATCCGCAGTGCCTCATATGTCGTGCGCATTTGTTCTTTGTTTCGGTACATGAAAAGTGTCGCATAATCCAATTCGGAACACGAGATTTAATCGAAGATACTAACAGTTGTGAGTTTTGTAATTTTATACAGGAAACAGAAGTACCAATAATATTCCCGATTAGAAACACTCATAACTCACGTTTAATAACACTGAGATACATAAAATTAGTATCGATGGGTAGAGAAACTAAAAGAGTTTTGTGTCATAGTATTAATTGTTTTCTACATCACAGGTGTTCAATGCCCCCCCCCCCCCTTCCCCCCGCTTGGTTGACACACATCGAACCTGTAATCAAGTTCTTGCCACACATGTTGTACCATATCACGATTGACTAATGCAGTCGTTTCTGTCATGCGTACTCGCAGATCATAGATGGTGAGTGGTAATGGTGGCTTGTAGACTTTTTCTTTAACATACTCTCAGAGAAAAGCAGTCGCATGGCGTAAGGTCCAGGGAACGTGGAGGCCAAGGAAGAAGTGCACTATCGACACAACAAGTTATCTGTTTGGTAGTCGCCTATTGTGAAACTGGGGGAAGCTCCGTCCTGTTGGAAAATATAACCTGGGATGTCCTGTTCCAGTTGCGGAAGAAGACATTGCTGTAATATGTCAGGATACCAAATTCCCGTGATTGTTTCCTCGTCGAAAAGAAAGGGGCCGTAGGTGATAGTGCAAATCAGATTCACATTGGAGGAGTTGCGCATATGCTTCTCGTAGGCGTGTTGTTTTTTCCATTCCTCAGATTATAATCGTGTGTCTGTGCACTATACCCGACAGGTGGAAAGTGGGTTCATCACTGCAAAGTAATGATTCCATGAAACCATCGGTTTCCATTACGATTTGAATACTAACACAGAGTATCACTTTGCTTTGTCATCCCGTTTCAGGCTGGACTTCAATTGTAGGGATAAAATCGCAGCGTTTACCCAGAATCTTCCACGGGAATGTTTAGTTCTCTGCTGGCTGTGACGGTGAATTATGAGGACTTCGTATGAGACTGGTGTGAACACGCTCCACTATTTCCACGCTTATTCGTAGACGGCCGGATGACTTTCGCTTATAGATGCAACCTCTTTCTTTAAAGTCGGAGTATCACTGGGTGGATCTCCAGCATACTTTCTTCGTAAATTACGTTGTATAATAAACTGGTTGATGTAAAGATCGGGTACACAAAACGCTGTACTGTCTTCGTCGGTAGCAGTTTTCTCTCATGTCATCCCTAGCGAAGAACTGAAACTACGCGGCAGTTGTTAAATAAAAATCCTCTGATTTTTTTTTTTTTTTAGTTTCTCTTTCCATCAATACGAATTGTATGTATATGAATGTTATTAAACATAAATTTTGAGTGTATTCGGGAAGATAATTTATAATAATTGTGATTGTGACGAATACTGGTACGATTTGATCAGTAAGATGTTGCTTCTTACTGATTTATCATACGGTACAAATTTTGGAATAAGGAAATAGTAATGTAGTATTGTCTGATATGTACACTATTTCATTAACTGTAAAATTCGTACGATTTCTGGAATGGTATTTAACAAAGATTTAGTGTAGTAACTAAAATAAAAATAAAAGGAGTAGAACGTTAATACTCCACAATGTGGACAGGACGAAATGTTTCTTAACTGTTGTACTTAAAATGAAAAAAAAAAATCTTAGTTACCATCATTACAAACGTTGACTTACCCTTCTTCTGTTTCGTTATGTTTCTTTCACGTACATTATCAATTTCTGGTTTTTCATTGTATGTAAGAAGAATATAATTAACAACGAAAGAGCTTTTCTCACGAATTAAATTGTAAAATTCTACGAGATTTTATTAAAACGTTTTGTTAACCTATTGTTGAATAAATTTTTAGAGAATCTAACATACAGATATAGTTTTTCATGTTTCAACAAAGTACTTTGTAAAGCCCTGATGTATTTTTTTTTTTTTTTTTCGTTAGTGTTAATCACTATTGTTTTCAGATTTCATCGTGTTAGTTAAAAGTTAGAAACTACATTGATATTTTGTTTGAGTTTGACAAGTATTTATGGCCCCAGTTCGTTACAAGATAGAGAGATGCCATCCCTCGACTAGCAGTTCCGGGAAGCTGACAGTCAGTCTTATTCTAGGTACTACCGCAGCATTAGCCAGGTAGAACAGAAAAGCTGTGAAATCTTAATCGTGGTCGCCTGCAGCTGAATTCGAACTCACTTGTTATCCCAGTGCTGATCCGTGACTTTAGCCACTGGAACGCTGGGTTTGGTTATTAACCAAATAATTATAGATTGTTGTACTGTTTTTGTATCTTAAAAATAGAATGGAACGCAATGCATTATAGTTATGAATACTTAATGTACATAAGTTGGAATTTGTGTTCTAGTTGAATACACAGTTGTCAGAAACAATACCAATGGGCTACTGATTTGTAGATTTAACAGAGAGCTGTAAAATATTCGCAGATATTGCCTCCCTCCTTCCCTTTCGTTATCTGTTTGCGGTGTACAAATTGCTGATAACTTAGCATGTATGGATGGTTGGTTGAGTGGTACGGCGAAAGTAAAGGCGGGAGGGAAGATCTTGACTACCTTAATGTCAGGCGACACAATTTTGAGTCGATTGACTCCATTCTTTAGATCTAAAGCTTTGGCACACTTAATAAATGGTAATGTAAACATCTTTTTAGACTGATATAGGCACTAGAAGGTGAAAATAGGCTGTAATTTCTTCTATGACAGTGGGTCTGGACTGTTTGTATTAACAAGGCATTGTGGTACAGCATTGACACCGAAATACTATGTTGGGTGTACTGAGGAGACGTTTCCAGCGCAGATACTTTCCTCAGATTTCAAAATTAATTTTCGATCTATTTTAAAAAGAAGCACATTGAAAAACAATGATTTTTCTTCCATTTCTAATTGAGAAAGTTACGAAAAAAAAAGAATGTATAAAATTTCCAGATTAACATTCGCAAATTTCGTTGTGGTTAAAAGGAATACTAACAGGGACACTCTCTAGAAATCTGATACGTTTTTGAGCTTTCAGTGCTAAGATATACAAATGCTCTTACTGCAGCTACACTTTCATATGGCGTGAAGGCTGTTTGTTGATCTGATCTTCAACGAACATTATTCATGGTTGCGTCGGGAGGGAGGGTTGAATGTTGACATTGTGAATTTCGGCCTTTACTTTCCGAACAACCTGGTGTGTAACCAGCAAGGTTTTGTGTCATAAAGGGAAAGATATTCTCAGTAACATAACAGCAAACACACCAATCGATCAAAGGATTATATTTTTTTTTGAAGAGCAGGCTAACGACTGTGTGAGACTGATAGGGCCCATCAGAAGTTGATTTTATCGTCAATGAGTTGAAGCATTTTACCTTGCAGAAAATAGTTTCAAATGTTTCCTTCTAGTGTTTCATGTTATTACACTAGATCGTGATATCGAAATCATTTTTGTTTTTGCATACTGGGTGGTATATCATTCTCTATATATATAAATGCTTGAGGTCAAGAGGAGTGGCCTATGGAAGATTGAAAAAGGTCTTATAGGAAATACGGTGTACGACTCTGAAGACTGCAGCCATAGCTCATTCTACTTGCCACATTAGATTTTCCTGATGTTCTAATCTTCAAAGTAGTTCCTATCTGCTGCCACTGTTGGGAACAAATGACAAGCAATAATGAAAGTTTGGAAAGCTCCCCAATAATACTTGAGTGTGTATCAAAGAATACCAGTAATTTTTGACGTCATACGCCAACCCCATTAAGAGTATTCTAATTTCTCAGCTACAATAAACAATGTCAGGTAATTCGTGTGATGCACATTCACAAGTATTATTGCGACCGCTTTCCAAACTTCCATTATTGCTTGTCATTTGTCCAGTATCTTTAAAAAAAAAATATGAAAACACACACACACGCAGCGTAAGTACTGAGACCTCTTAAAATAAATAGTTTTACTTTCTTAACGCAGACAGTGTACTACGCCATTCAATTACCTGCTTCGCGGTACATAAACTCTGCAAGATTTCCACACACCGAACGAAAACAAGAATTAAATTATATTCAAGGCCTTTAGGCAACAAGATAAAGATAAAATGAATTTTATGGGCGGTAACAGCACTATTAATTACGCACGTCTCGATACGGGGTATGCCCCTTATCTTTGTCACGTCAAACTTAACTGTTTATTAATTAAAAGTAATAAAGGCTGAAGATGTAAAAGGTCTTCTGAAATTGCCTGCTGGTGTAAATGGCCAGTATAACGATTAATACAAACTATAGATGTATAGAGCCTGTAGCATAAGTTAAAAACAGGAAGGCTGTAAGTGGGCCTTCACAAGATAAAACAATAATACGGCATAAAACTTAACAGCTAAGAAGCATAATAATATCAAATATACGGAAATCAGAAAACTCTCTGCAAAACAAGAAAATTTTCACTGTTTACGTTTAGGTTTATATCTAAGTTTCTCTTTCCTTCCCACGAGATTAACATCCATATCCATCAGAGTGTCTTCGATCATGTCTGAGGTCAAAGATGAACGCGGTTCATCGATAGTATGTGCAGACTTTTCCTGAGCAGCCAAAACGTTTGTCAGAGTCTTAATGCTTGTAGCGAGAGGCGAAGTTCGAGCTAATTTTGAGACTTTATTGGGACTAAAAGTAATCATAACCCGTGGAGTTCTAGAACTCTTCACATGTGTCTTTTGTCCCTGAATTTGTGTCGGCATATTGCGAGAAGTCACTGTCTGGGTACCAACCGAGACAGTTTTAATTGGTATTCTGGCTACAACATGTGAAAACGCACCAGATGGAAGGGTGCGCTGAGTTCTTAATCGACTTTTATCAGATATTTTCTCTAATACCATCAGCTCTCGAATTCGTTTTTCCTTCAGAGAAATAGCTTTAGGCAACAAGAAAACAGTAGAGTGAAAGTTGAAAATAAATGCACATTCGTGCACTTTTTTCCTAATAACAGTAGGAGTTTGATATATTAATACCAACTTTTCTTACTTTTTTCTGAAAAGTTTAATTTAGCCTCTTTTTAGATTCTTAACCCATTTTAGCCGTTTTTAGGAAGATTCACATATTTGATTAAGAAATGACAAATCAAAATATATATTACAATACTGATGCTGCAAAGTAAGGAATACAATAGGTTGAAACCCAAGAATCCGGGCCCTAATTATTATTTTTCTCCTTCCCGCCGATTCTCTACCATCTTATTTCTTTAGGAAGTCTCTCCCCGACTACTAGTTACCACCTCCTTCGCTATTTTATGTTTTTAACTCTCGGTTTATTTTCCCTCTGTAACCAGGCTTCAGTTGGCAATAATGGCCTCTCCCTAGCACCAGTCCTCTGTCCGTCTTGTTTCCTATTATGTGAACACGCCTTCGGCAAAATATTGCGGATTTTTATTTTTTGTCAAGTTTCTGTACACCTCTCTTAGAATTGTGATATGTAAGTATCTTCTGTTTTTTCTGCCTCATTTGCTAGTCGGCCAGGGCCTTGTTTGTAGGTACAATCCTAGCATTTGCTTGGTGTGACTGAGGGAAAAGACTGGAAAATCCTCAGTCAGGGTAGGTGGCCGCTGGGATCGATCCCAGGACCTTTCGATTGTTAAGTCCTACCAACTGAGCTATGGCCGCTCGGTGCTTACTCCTTCCTTCAGCTTCAGAAAAACTTCACGAAAGGAAATGCAGTTTTGCGTAATAGAATCCAATATTTTGTTATACTTTGGATAGCTGGAACATATTATAAAAAAGTAGGGATATTCCTTTGACAAGCTTTTTGAAAAATTGATTAAAATAGGTTGGCAACACTGATAAGTGTAGTGTTTTGGGGGGCGAGACACCTAAAGTATTCTTCTCGTTGTGTTGAATAATATTTGGTCGAAGTTTGGTGCGGATACGTACAACGTCATGGAAACAATTTGAAATATTTAATTTTTAAAATTGGTTTGCAACATTGACAGCTTCGGTACTGGTAGACCCACAATATTTTTCTATTGTGTCGAATAATATTTGTTCCAGGTTTGGTGCGGATACGTCAAGCGGTATGGAAGCAATTCGAAAAATTGAATTTTTTTAAAGGTTGGTTAAATCATTTTCACGGTAAATTAATGTGTTAAGACAATAAATACCTTATTATATACTTATTACGAATTGATACATAAAACATTACCGTCCTGGCAGTGCATTACTGCTTTTATCTACTGATAAAGCTGGGACTCCCCAACTTCACGATCGGTCCGCAGCCTGTGCTTGCGCGAGTTTCAAGTTCATCCTTTAAAAGCGGCCACAGATTCAATAATTTGCTCCCTAAACCTAAATCTGCAAACTTCTGCTAAACTTTTCTCCTTTGCCCGTTTAACAGTACTTCAAAGTATATTTTGGTTTCAAAATCATAGTGGGAAATGGTGGCGACAGCTTTTAAAACTCAAGATAACTTTTAAATTTACACGTCTCATAATCAACTTGTTTATCTTCATTTTTTGCCGGTTTTTATTTTATTTTATTTTATTCTGGATCACTGTCCAACTTGAAGAAAGTTTTTTTTCACGCGGAACTGTTGATAAACGTGACAATGTAATCCTTAAAGCTGCTTCAGGATCTTCATTGGCTCTGTAAGAAACATCATTACTATTTCTTCTATGTTCTCGATGTTTCTCATAGTCACTAGCGTGGAAGATCTTCGTGTTCAAATTAAGTTTGAACTAAGCGAATCAGTTTAAGCATAGAGGCATGGGAAGAAGGAAGGTCCCAAAAGGCCTATGTCAGCCGCTTATGAGGTTGCCACTAATAACTCCGGCTCCATTAAGCTAATTGAATGATCTGGTTAGTTCAACAACTCACTCATCTTGAACGATTTTTTTTTAAAGAAAGATCGAAATTAACAATGAATAAAAATTTTAGTGTGTCATGTTCTAAGATAGGAAGAAAGAGAGAGTTGCTATAATGTGTTCGGTATAAAATTCGTGTGCAAGGTAAGAAGTATTTTTTTACTTGTGATTCAAATTAATAATGAAATACATTTTAAGAAACTTACAGTATTTTTTGTGTTTCTCCCTTTTTTTGCAGATACTTCCACTTTCGTGGCGAATGGAAAACGTAACGTAAACGACAATAATAAGGCTCAGCAGAAAAAAGTGAACGGTGTAAAAGTTTCAACAGCAGCGCAGACAATACCAACATCCAAGAGCACAAAATCTGTACTTGGTCAAAATAGTCTGGAAAATTCTTTACCTACTCTGCAAAGCACTACCGCCACGGTCGTTTCGGTTTCAGAAAGCCAACCAAAGTCTTCAACTCTGCCAGTGAAACAAGTACAAGGAAATAACACAATTAAACATCGAGTACCTGATCGTCCCAACTGTGAAACGTCAGCCAAACAAAGTAATAATAATACGCCAAAAAGACTTACTAAGATACTTCCATCATCAGCAACGAGGATAGAAAGTAAACAAACATCAAATTCGATGCAGGTTCCACGAGTTCCTTCCTCGCCTACAATGTTGAATACCACAGTCAGAAGTATTCGGCCAGCATCGAAGGTCTCGAAGGAGACTATCCTTGTTGAAGATGGTCTCTACTGTGTTCCTTCACATTTAGCACACGTTTTTAGAGAAAATGTACAAAAGAAGAATTTTAAGAAAACAGTTGATTTTGTAACTAAAGACACACAATTGGCCGTTGTACCCCCTCAGAGTGGTAATGCTCCTATCGTCGTACATGAACGTGCGTCAAATAACAATAATTTATCAAGTACTGTTCCAACTTCATGCACATCCGTAATCAATAATTCGAACACCCAACTTATATGTTCACCACAGACCAATATGGCGACAGTAAGTGTTCCAAACGTGATCAATTCATCTGTACCCAGTACGATTAATCAGCCTCAAATGGTTATAATTCTCCCACCCGTTTCAGGCGTCTCACAAACAGGTGTTCTGCAGTCTGTGCAGTTATTGCCAGCGAGCATACAAAATAATTTTCCAACAATGGTAACCTCAAATTCATCCAATATAAATAATTTAAGTAGTGTAGTATTAAACGGAAACGTTCTTTGTAAATCATATTTACAAAACAACCAATCATCGACAAATCTGACCACAGTCAATTTTCTAGGGCAACTTCCGTCATCGCAGCGTAGTATTGTTACTAATGAGGGAAGTAGTTTGCAAATCATAAATGCTTTTGCGTCCGGACAGAATAGCATTTCAGTAAAGGCAAGTGAATCGTCAACAAATCCAAATGGGACAGGAAAACAGGTAAAGGAAACTGTAAAAAAGGTTAAGAATAAAAATCTGACAAAGAGGCCTAAAAATTTATCAAAAGTGGTAGAAAAGATTCAGCCTCTTGTGTCTAAGAATATCTTGGTGCAGAAAATATCATCGAAAGTGATAAATGGGTGTAGATCAACCAGTGGTGATCAACTGTTGGGTAAAGGCAAGAAAATGATTAAACCTGCAACCGCAGTTGCACGAATGCCGAATGCATCAGGAAGGTCTTCACCTGAATTAATAGTGATTGAATCCGAGGATCATACAATCCCAGTATTAAGTCCAGTAAACAAAATGTCAGAAAATTCAAGTTGTATGAGTAACCGAGTAATATGTAAACCAGTTTTATCACATAAAAATGTACTAAGAGTCAACAAAGATATGACTAATCAAAATCGTGCACTGTCTCCGGATATAATAGTGTTAGATTCCTAGCGGTAGGGCGGAACGTTCTCACCGGTCAAAACGAAAAGAAGTTTAATTCCGGAAAGTGGTTTGAGATCATTAGCAGAATTTTCACGTAGGACAAGAAGACCACAAAAAGCTGTAACTCAGTCTTTTAGATAATGAGAAAAAGTCTTGTAGTTAGTGTCTTTACATTCACAAGATGAATTATGGCGTTTAGATCCACATTCTGAGAAATATGAACATTCGCAGTCGTCATTCATTAGTATCTGATATTAATATTTGTTTGATCAGTTACCAGATTGAATATGAGTGGATGAAAAGTGATAGTTCACTCTGTTTCCTAAACAATCTCCTAGTCTACCATTTTGATTGCAGGATTCTTTGTTTGTATAATTATGCTTCAACTGTACTTTTAATTTACTTTGAACCTGGTAACATGCAGTAGTTCTTTAATTATATCACCTCCATGGCTTCTTTCAGTTTCGAAGTTTTATTGAATTATCTTCACTTACATTACCAACATCACATTGTCAAGCCTTTCATTTTTACTTAGCAAAATTGGCCAATTTGAATCCTCCGTGCATCAAGGAACTTGTTAGAAAAAAACACTGTATTAAAAATATATTTCTTGAACTCTGTTGACAGTTCATATGACTTAAATAAAATTCAAGAAATGTACATATTAAATTACAGGCAATATAATGTATACTTTTAATTTTTCAACTTTGATACTCTAATTTCAACTTAATGTCAGAACGGCCCGTATCAACTTTTTTTTTTTAACTACAATTTCAGTGTAAATTCCGTGCAATATGGAGATTGATCATTTTAAGAAAATGAAATCAAAGAACACCTAAGAAAAAACTAAAGTTGAATGTGTAATGTATTTATACTGATTAATAAGATATGTAAAATAGTAAGAAAGACTAAAATGATTGTGTAGTATGGCATTTATATAGAAAACGAACTTCTATATCCCTATTTTTTATAAGACTGATAAGTTTTTTTTTTTTTTTGTGTGTGTGTTTTTTTAATATAATGGGCATACCCATGACCTGCGTTTTATAAAGAGATATTTTTGTATTTATTTATTTTATTAGGTACACAACGGGTACAGAGCCAGTAACTATTAACCCTTGCGCAGGTGAAGACTTTTTATATCATAACGACTAAGCCTAACTTAGTAGAAACATTCTAATGTGGGAAATTATATGGTTTAAAGCGCAATTGAGGTGTGAAATGAAAAATAAATAATCTTTAATTTAAGTGCAATATTTCATCTACTTTTTTCCTTCCTTCATTTACTTAAAGTATAACATTTTTTTATTTGTTTAACAATTTAGAGAATTTACATATTAAATGAGCAGAACACTAAGTTTATCAACAAATTATGTATCTACTGTACATATAAAATTACATTTTGTTTCTTTACACTTACAAGGAACACTCCCCAGGTGTCAGAGCCCGATTTTGATGAAAATTCGTGAGCAGGTATAGTGTCTAGGTATACCTTCACAGCCAAAATTATAGGAGCTGCCGTCAAAAAATAACGACAGGGGAACCCGAGAAAGATGGAACGTAGAGAGCAAATCAATTGATTACATAGAGTCGGAAAACGCCTTTTCTTTTATAAACTGTTACATATATATATTGAAAGCAAATGGCTATTAATGGACACTGGACAGGAGACAATACATGCTGGAGGGTATGGCGAAAATGGCCGCCATCTTGAAGGTGGCCATCTTGACTATGCTTCAACATTTTTAAATAAGTGGGTCATGTGATATATCAATCTGTGCTGCAATGTTCCAAGAAACCTAATGGCGAGGTCAGTTTTGGCATAACTCTAATCGTGTACGACAAAAATGGCACATGAAATTGACCTAGAGAATGTGTGAACCGAATGATAAAAAAAAAATGTTGAATAAACGAAATTAAAACGGCTACATAAGAGGTACCGTTATTTTAGAAACTTTGATCCTCATGACCACAACGTGAAGTGCAGTGTAAAGTTTTAAATACACAAACTGAAGATGAAGGCGTAATGCTAGGTGAAAGTGACGTTCTCCAAGTCAATTTCACGTGTCATTTTGTCGTACAGGATTAGAGTTACGCCAAAATTGACTTCGCCATTGGGTTTGCTGTCATTCCAAATCACATGATCCACTTATTATTTAGGTTCTTTCTAGAGTAACGACGGTTTTCCGTCGTTGCTTTAAGTTTTTAACATCCAGGGTTAATTTACTAGAGCAACGACGGAATATATTCCACTCTCGCGTAGCTTGAACTACAAGTAACAGCGAGAAGCGCTCATCCCGGCAGCTGCAGTTTAGTCTTGTGGACAAGGCGTCAGGAAGCTGATCCAAAGGTTCCGGATTCAAACCCTAGCGTCGACTTTTTGCATATTTTTTAAAGAAATTTAAAGTTTTTTCTTTTTTTTTATGTAAATACACAAAATGAAATTTAATAAAAGTTGTGAGTTACAATTTTAAAAGAGGCCACTAAAAACTAGCATGTATATAAACCCACCAGTGCAAAGGAGGTAGGGTGCGTCCGAAGGGAGCTGGGCGGCGTTAGCCGCGGGGGGGGGGGGGTACTACAATACGCAAAAGTACTGTTTACGCAAAGTTTTGTGCCGTTCCGTCCCGTCGTTGCTCTAGTAAATCAACCCTCGATGTTAAAAACTTAAAGCAACGACGGAAAACTTAGGCGCGTCCTATTATTTTAAAATGGTGAAGCATAGCCAAGATGGCGGCCATTGTTGTCATAACATCCAGTATGTATTGTCTCTTGTCCAGTATCAATTTATAGCCATTTGCTTTCAATGTATGTAATAGTTTATTTTTTAAAAAGGCGTTTTCCGTACTCTGTATTCGATTGTCTTGCTCTCTACGTTCCATCTTTCTCGGGTGTCATTTTGTCGTACAGGATTAGAATTGACTTCGCCATTGGGTTTGCTGGAACATTCCAAATCACATGACGACATCACCTCTAATTTTGACTGTGAATGTATCATATAAGCCAAGCTAAGCACTGTACCTACATATGAATTTTCATCAAAATCGGAATTTGACACCTGGCGAGTGTTCCTTGTTAGATAATTGTGGTCAATGGTGTACATATTTTCTTCACCAATGTAGTAAACATTTTTTTTCTTAATAACTATGTGCTGTTTTACAAAATTAAACTTATGTATTAGTACTAATATTTGTACCATGACAAGTAAAAGCGTGTGAAAAATGTTATAACAATTAATTGAATAAATTTTATATTTTGCATGATATATTTGTTATTTTTATAATAAGATCTAATAGTGCGGTATCCTGTTGTACTATCTACTTGAACACTGGTAACTAAGGCCTGATTTCTATGAAAGCTTGCGTTGCTGCGATTTGGATGATGAATAGAGAATTGAAACACTGTTTTATTGCATATTTTATTGTAAGGTAAGTGTAACACATGTTTCAATTGGCTATTCACCCAAATCACAAGCAACGCAAACTTTCATGAAAATCAGCCCTAAGTTGTCACCAGTTGTAGAGTGTTGGCGTAGCATTCCGTAGGTCCTGGGTTCGATCCCAGCGACCGACTATGCTGACTGAGGTTTTTCCAGTCGTTCTCCTGTCACACCAGACAAATCCCGGAATTGCACCTTCGGCATAGGCCCTGGCTGACACTTTCCCGAATCCTTTCTCCTCCCCTATCCCGACCTGAGCCTTAGATGCCTAAAGGCCATAAATAAAATTCAAAAACTAAGTTTTCAAATTCCTCTTTTACAAAATTGTACTTATATTTAACATTTTACTAGCTTTTGTTGAAACTTAATGCTATACAGGGTGGACGATTTAACTTGACAATATGAAATATCGCACAAACGATGCATTATACAAAGAAATGTTACAAGCGAAAGTTAACTGACTTGAAGGGGACATATGACGATGTATAAAAAATAATCATAGGGTAAACAGTGTTGCCACCCCAACACAAACATATTTTTTTAATGGAACATATACTATTTTATATCATTAAAAGATTTGGTATAAATAGTGAATGAAAATAAACATATTGGATGTTTAGAAACGATGAATGAGAATTATTTCTGTATATTGGATGTGTCGTCTTCATTCATCGTTCCTATGGTTTGGAAGATACGAAAAATTTTATTCAGAGTTGCCACCCCAAAACTTATTTTTGTATATCTCGAGAACGGTTAGAGACATCGATTCCAAACAAACTCCATCGATATTGTTGAGCTACAGGTAAACTTTATGTGACGTTTTTCACATTACGTCGTTTGTGACTTTTTTCTTTCTACGGCTACTCAAACATGTGCCCTTTTTGGATGGCTCCTGTGTCATACCTGTTACTCACGAATGCTGTGAATTCTATGGTTTACTCCCTACATTACATCCTTTCATTCTGCAGTATTGTTGTGGTTGTACATTTCTTCGTTTCTCTGTACGAACACCGTACTTTCTCAACTTTAGAGCTTCATATCTCCCTTAGTTGGAAACACTGACAAACCAACTTTTGTTTATTTTCATTCACTCTTTATACCAAATCTTTTAATGATATAAAATAGTATATGTTCCATTAAAAAATATGTTTGTTTTGGGGTGGTAACACTGTTTACCCTATGACTACGTTTTATACATCGTCATATGTCCCCTTCAAGTCAGTTAACTTTCGCTTGTAACATTTCTTTGTATAATGCATCGTTTGTGCGATATTTCATATTGTCAAGTTAAATCGTTCATCCTGTATAAGTTGTATATGATTATATATATATATATATATATTGTACCTGTAAAGGATGAAGAAAACAAGTGAGCTATCCCAATAATGTAATTATTTACTTGAAGGATCTAAAATTGTACAAAGCAGAAAATATACCTCCATCTCTTACTGTAATACTGCTTAAATGCTGTGGGACATTTCCCAGTTTCTTTTCAGAAACAATATACAGGCTTTCTCTAGATATATTACAACATTTCGTAAGATTCCATACATCATTTCGTACATATAATAAGTGAAAAATGCACTTACACGAATCCTTACCGTAGTGATGAAACCAGCATGTATGTTAAATTGACTAGAGTTATGTTGATTTTTATTGTTTAACTAAAATTTCAAGTCACTCTTGCAATGGAAACAACATTAAACGTAAATACCTGTTTCATTCCAGCAAAATAACATCAAATATTACGAATTAATCGTTTTTGCACAATTGAGTCGCTTAAATATTTTATAATCTGATTTTATTTTATTTTGAAACTGCTCATGAGATTTTATTATTGTATGTTGGTAATAAGATTACTTGAATTATCCAGGTTCGATTAAAGATTCGGAATGAAACACTGCAGCTCGTCACTATGCCTATAAACTATTAAATAGTTTAATATCTATCCCATGGTAACACTACGCTGGGTGGCGAATTTTGTATCATCAACTAATACAATACCCTCTCTTTTTCAAGCATTCACTCGAGAATTGTCTAGAAAGACTTGTGGCATGAAGTTTTTTATTTAATTTCCTAATTTGTAATTTGCGACATTACAAATATGTCGCAAATTCCTAATTTGCAACATTGTTCATCTTGTCGCATCCTTCATTAGTAAGAATCCTTAATTCAATACCTTCCCGGGTAGGTTTCCTTATTACGCCTATGATTTCGAACCGCGATCTCTAGGTTGTGACTATTGGACTTGTTGACAAAATCATCTTTTAATCAAATAAACTGTATAAGGAATGACGTTCAGTAATTTCCTTGATATTTTGAGCAATAGCAATAGTAATCCTTTTGTGGAAATTAACAATTACAAATAGAAGAATATCGGCGCTATTGAAGTGGAAAAACAATGAATCGAAATATCAATATCTAACCACGAGATCTGGCCATTACAACGTATTTCGTGTATTTACTAATTGTGCAATGACGTTGTTCATCTTGTCGCATCCTTCATTAATAAGAGTCCTTAATTCAATACCTTCCCGGTCATGTCCAGATGTAAAAACGTAAATAGAAACATCTAGAAAGCTTTGCCCTTTCGAATCAGATCAGTAATAGGCCTTGAATGCTGCGGATGCCTGTGTTCTTCGTTCTGCCGATTTTGGTGCCTACGCGCTGTTCTTCAGTGCTTGGTGAACTCACCGGTCACTGACTAATTGATGTTTATTGATTAAAATTCAATAATTATAGAACTTGAAGGAGAGCGTTGGTAGTTCTCTGTAACTGCCCAATAAGTACATTAGAATCCCGGTGCGTATCTCCCATGACTTCCGACGCGGCCTTAGTTCCATCATCGATGAGTAATAATCCACCTGCCGTCACCCCAAAATACAAGATCTGTATTTGCATATGTAACCTCAGAAATTACGTCGTAAAGATTTTTCTCCCAATTTCAAAACGCGAACCGTTGCTGACAGTAAACAACGTGTTGAGGATAGATATAAATTTGTCAAACATGAGTTCTATTCCTGCAAATCGCTTTTCTAAGAAAAACTCTCGTGAGAAAGAGCAAATTTCATTATTTTCCGATGATCAACTTGCTGAGTTCACTTTACCTCCTGATATTAATTCGTCTGACGATTTTCCTGATCTTTCCCAGTCACAATCTACCCAAAGTAGTAAGTACCTCGGATACAATGGATGTACTACATGATATGGAAACAGAGGGCTTCTCTGCCCCTAAAAAGGTCTTTAAACAGGTCCAACCCAACCTGCTGCTACAACAGTTCCGACGACTAACGTGTTTGATCCTTTAGCTGCCGATGATGATAATCAATCAATTGCTGAGACTGCAACTTTTGTCTCTAAACCACCGCCTATATTCATCTATATTATTAAAGAAAAATATAACGTTGCTAAAACCTTGTCTGCCAAGTGCAGCCCCATGTTAGACATGCGTCGGATTATATCGGTTTCCAGGTTTCAACTACCGCTGGCTATGACAAGATCATAGCTTATTGTAACCAAAATCCTTGTCAGTATGCTACTGAGATTCCAAAGAAAGGTCGACCACTAAAAGTGGTCATACGAAAACTGCCAATTGAAACACCAACTCAAGATATATACCAAGACTTGCTTGATCTTGACTTTCCGGTTATTGAAGTATATCGTAGCTCCATGGTCGTGATAAGGTAAGGACACTCACGTCAAGACGCCTTACCCTCTTTTCTTAGAACCTCTTCGTAAAGAGCCAGATATTCATAGCATTTATCAACTGAAATACCTGCTTTGCTACACGGTCGGTGTTGAACCGTATAAAGCACCAGGTCTTCTCCAATGTTTTCAGTGCCAGAGAGTTGGTCACTCTCAAAAAACGTGTTTCAAGCCCCATTGCGTGAAATGCACGGGTCCCCATCTTGCTCACTTGGGCCTAAAAAGACACGTGATGAACCAGCGCAAACTGTGGAGGCGACCACCCGGCAAATTATAGAGACTGCAATACTCTTCAGGCCGTTCTTAGTCGTCGCAAAGCTAATAATTCTCAGAAAACCACTGCTTCTGAATCTGCATTGCCTACTACCACTAACCCAGTTTCTTCACTCAATTCCTATGCAAGCAGCACCAAATTGCTACTAACGGTGTCACTCTCAAGCCAGGATCTGATAACTCTACAAACTCAATGCGAACAGGTTCATCCACATCCATACCACCTGCTTCTGCACATAGTGTTGGAGGTACAATTAAAGATATATTTAAGCTTTTTAAGGGACCCAGACTTTTAAACACACTTACTCGCATCAAGGATGGACTTCAGCGCATCTTCTCCACCGATAGCCTGAATAAGCAAATCAAGATCATCATCGAAATGGTTTGCAGCTTTCTAGATGATGGCACATATTAAAACTGTTCCTGCACATCACATACGCTTAGCCATTTAGAATGCAGATGGCATTGTTACTCAAAGAAAAGTCTTCCAACATTTCCTCACTGAAAATGCAATAGACATTATCCTTGTAAATGAAACGCGCCTTCATCCACCAGATAGGTTTAAAATTCACAATTATGATATTCTTCCCACTGACCATATTGGACCTAAGGGAGGCACTGCTATTCTTTCTAAATGTAATTTACCTATTCAGTCTTTTCCTCTTCCTCTTCTGCAAACCATTGAAGCTACTGGTGCTACTCTACTCACTTCTGATTCTCTACTAATCTTAATTTTGGCTTATAAGCAACCCAACACTCCTCTTATTGTTGAAGACCTACGCAAGCTTAGTAGCCTTGGCACTAAAGTTCTTATTGCTGAAGTTCTTAATTCTAAACACCAATATTAGAATTGTCAACATGCAAATCGTGCTGGAGGTGTTCTCTACCAAGCTCTTCCAACTTTAGATCTAACTCCCACTGCACCTCCTGATCCTAATTGTTTTCCTAAGCATGGCGGCAAGCCCGATGTCTTCGATATGGCTCTCCATAAAGGGATATATATTATAGATGGACCATATACTATTCATGCACTTGACTTGGATCATATCCCTGTACGACTAGATATTCAGCTTTACCCACAGCGTCCTCGTTTACCCGCTACTACGCTCAATGACGGACGAATACAAGCGTTTTGTTACTGATACCCGGATTACGCTCAATACCACTCAGGACATCGAAAATGCTGTTCAACATCTCATAGCCAATCTTCAAGCTGCCCTCAAAATCATTTCAAATACTGTCACTCCTCATCATACCTCTGGTACTCTCTCCTGAGCACCTGCACATACAAATCCTCATTTCCTTGAAGCGTTTGGCCCGGAAACATTGGCAACTCACTTGTACTCCTCATTGGAAGAAAAATTACAATTCACTTCATACCAGAGTTCGACAAAGAATTCAGCGACTTGAAATCCAACATTGGGAAGACAAACTGCAGGATCTAGACCAACCAAATTTTGAATTTTGGAGACCTGCCAAATTCTCGATCTGTGTCTTCCTCTCGCCCACTTCATGAACTGGTTTTTACTTCTGCTGACAAAGCTCAGGTCTTCTCCAAAATTTTGGAACATCAAATATGTTAAATCCAGAGCCTTAAATGAACTAACGGTTTTGTCAATCGAACACTCTGTCTCACAACTTGGATGAACCTTTTAATCCTGCCGATCTCACTATTCCTCGTGAAGTACAACATGATATTGGTCGACGTGCTGCTGGTTCAGATCATATCTCTAGCTCTGAAACATGTTCCTCGCAAATTACTTGTACTTCTTACTTGTCTTTTCAACGCCATGTTCCTTCACTCATCTCTGGAAAAAATGTAAAGATCGTCATGATTCCCAAACTTGGCAAAGACCATATTTTTCCTGTCAATCATCGACCTATCAGCGTTCTCCCCATTCTTGGCAAGATATTTGAACGCTTGATTCATCGTCGACTATATCGTTACATAGATGCAAGGCAACTAATACCTTCACATCAATACGGCTTCCGCCCTGGCTTCGACACTGCTTCTCAACTTGTTCGTGTCACTGAAGAAATTACTTATCAGTATAATGCATTTGGACATACCATTGGAATTTTTCTTGACTCTTCCAAGGCATGAAGACCTTCTATATAAATTAATATAGTTTGCCTTTCCAGCTCATCTCATTCCAATCGCACCTTCTTCGTTTCTTGTAATCCATCACCCGACCGATCACTGCTAGTGTCCCTCAGGGCTCAGTACTTGGACCTCTATTAATCAACATATATTCTGCTGATATTCCTACTACACCGTCAACTAATCTTGCTACGTTCGCTGATGACATTGCCTCTCATCGCAATCTACGATATGCTCATCTTCAAGCTCAACGACATCTTCATCTCCTTCAACAATGGACTTCCAACTGGCGCATTAAAATTAACCCAGATCAGACAGCTTTTGTTTACTTCTCTCGTCGCCAAACTCACAATTTACGTCAGCTAACCTTTTTTGATGAACCATTAGAAATACAGCAACCTGCCAAATACTTGGGTGTTGAAATTGATCGCCGTCTAACTTTTGCTCGTCATCTTCAGTCCGTTGCTAATCGTGCTTTCCAACGTACACTTGCTCTATACCCGATGCTTAAAAGTTCTGTACTCTCTAAGAAACTACGAATTCGTATCTATCTCATGACGATCCGTCCAGTCCTCACTTACGCTGCACCTGCCTGGCTTCACGCTGCTCCTACGCACAAAAAGAAACTCCAGATCGTCCAAAAACGTGCTGCTCGCATTATCTCGTGACACTAGTATAATCCAAATACATGAAGACCTCAACCTTGAATTGCTGACTGATTACCTCGATAGAATCTCTCGATCTTTCTGGCATCGAATCCGGACCACTCAGCAAGTTCCTTTACAATCCATTTGGCACATGCGTGCCACTCCGGCATACTCAGCCACGTCCTTTTAAACTGTCGTACTCAACATCACATGATCCAATATCTGCGCCCTGATATCAGACTATACTGACTACCTACCATGATTTTTTTTAAAGATAATTGAAAACCAACGCTAGCTTTGCATATCAAGTGCAATTGTGTAAAAATCTGGCTTGACCATCTTATGCCTATCCCTACCTCATCCTCTTCCCTTCGTACAAGATCCATCGTCCTCTTCAATTCGCACTACAAGATTCCTCAGGGAAGCGTCAGTTGCACCCTGGTCAACGATATACTCAAGTCATTCCATCCAGTTACAATTCCTATGGAAGGCTTTAGCATAAAATTAGTCACGACCCTTTCTGTCTGTCTGTCTGCTCTTCCCTTCCTGGGTATTGCCATCGATTGCTTTTTAAACAACATATAACCTTTCTCAGCGCGAGAGTTTCACTCTTACTATGCCAATTCACACACAGACAAGGTTTGTCAATTTTCAACTTTTACATTTTCTAATTTTTAAGAATAATTCTCTACACTTTCCAGCATTCAAATCTAATGTCAGTATAAATAACCAATAATAATGCAATATCTTTTGTACCGTATACATAGATTAACCCGTAGATTTGGCGTTGACCCGTAACACTTGATCAGTGTGACCATTGTTTTCGCGCTGACCAAGATGTGTTTTCCTGACCGGTTACATGATTGGTTACCTCTTCATTGACCACACCACGGAGTGTGCTTATGTATCGTGGCTAACATGGCCGCCAGCGTATTTGAAGTTTGCAGGTACTTAATGAAATCAAGAGGTGAAATGTACGCAATGTAGATAAAGGCCTTTCCTTTTTAAACCCGTATGAAATTAGTGGAACTTTTTATGAATCTCGTGCTACTATGAAAGGGAAAATATAACTTCTTTATTCATTAATTTTCTTATCGTTGTTTGTTGTTGTTAGTCGTGTAACGCAGTTTCGTGACCAAATATTTTTTAACCATTTTTTTAAAATGTTCTTTGCTCTACTTTACAACTTCTTCACCCCGGAGCAGATTCCAGAATCACTTCCCGGCGATTCGCGATGTTCTTTTTTTTTCTGGTCGAGTGTGGTGGAGGTTGTGAAGACACAACTCTCTTATTCCCGAATCATCAGAACACGCAAAACCCTTCCTTCCAAGTCGACGAAAATCATGGCATGTGTGAAGTCCACTACATTGTGGTTCACCATAAAATATCTGCCCAGCATGATTTGGTAGGTAAGTCTTTTTATGATATGAGTCTCCTCCGTGGCGTAGTCGGTAGGTCCCGTTTTTGATTCCCGGTATGGGCTCAAAATTTCGGCGTTTATCCAGCATCGTGAGTACAATTAAGGAGCTTCTTGAACAAAAGAAGTAGCGGACTTTGGTCATGAAAATCAGAGACAGGGCTGCATAGAGGCGTTACACTGACCCTGTAACCCTCTAAAAACTTGAACGTAATACATCCGTCTAACAGGCCAGCCAAGGGACTGTCGCGCCACCCATTTTATTTTTAGTTTTACACCACCATATAAATCAATGTCCTCTATCTGGATTGGCCAAAAACTTCTCCAAGTATATATATATTTTCACAACTATTGTCCGCCAATGTTGATTACCAGATCATGTGGAAAACAACGGTACAGGGAAAGAAGGGGCACATCGCAGACCTCAGCATAATTGCGATCTTGATACCATCTGTTGCTTTTCAGTGGTATTTTCAGCTGAACTTGTCATTTTGCAAGAGATTTCCTAAGAGCGAATGCGTAAAGGAAGTAAATGTTAACAAGAACCTGTATACAGAGATGAATATTTAAAATGCTTCTACTGAAAAGTTTGTAAAATGTTGATGATTCCCTTCTTTTCCTGTACCCTTTAATTCCTGTGGGAAGTACTACTGGAACGCAACGAGACCTCCAACAAGTTTCAATACACCACTACGAGGGGGGGAAATATTCTTGTATTTCATAACTGAAAATATTTCTTCAAGATCGCAATTGAGAGATTCAGCCGTTGACAGGCGACCTCATGAGGAGATACAATCACTCGGGTGGCCTGCTCCAGCAGAAGTATATGAAGTGGGAGATGCAAGCAGTCCTAGGTGACTTTTTTCAAATTTGCCATCAGTGGAAGAAAAAGCCATTCATAGCTGAACTCCACCAGAAGTGACTCAAAGATTCTACTATCTAGAAGCAACCTCCTCCAAAAGGACTATCTGAATAAAAATACCAAAACTCAATATTTAGTTGTTCTACTTGAAATACTTTTCATGATGACAGTAGCCACGAAAATGTGAGCTTTAATATGTGCTCCTATGAATGAAAATGACAATGTTAAGTGAAAACTATATGAAAACTCTATCTCCAATTGAAAGTTCCCTTTATCTCTCCGAAACTGTAAACAAAGAAATATAAATGTAGTTAGGGGTATATATAATTTTTGATTTCACTAATATTTATTGTATGGCTCACTTTTGCTTCTGTAGCACTCAATTGTGTTATTAACATTTGGAGGATTTTTGTTTGATAGATACAGTGGCGATTATTACATCTCGCTAATTTACTGACCGATTTTCAAAATTTAAACGTCATACGTTTAAAATCAAAGCATTTTTTTTAAGTGTTCAATATTGCATAACCAAAAGAAATGTTACTACAAATCCTAATATCTTGTTTATATACTGACATATTTCCAAGATCAAACGGTGGGTAATAGGGAAGAAAATTATAAACCTGAGTGTATGAAAGGGATGCGTAACTGTCAGGATTTAAATGTAAGTATTTAAAACCCAGTTTTATTCAAATGCTATTCGATCCTCTTAAAATCGTATTTTCCCATCTGTTCATTGTTTCTGACAATCAGAACATGCTTTCTATTTTGACAAGCGTCTCTCTTCTTTCCTTATATCGCAATCATTACTCGTTGCAATATCTTTGCAGATCCTGCAGCCCCTTCATTATTGAAAAATCTTCTCACGTATTTTTGACTGTTTGGTCTAGACATGACATTCGGTCAATGTATGACATTCGACAGCGTACTTGTCAACAATTGCAAAGAAACTAGTTCGTTATCGTAAAAAAAAATCATTATTGAAATATAGGATTACATTCCCTTTATAGATCTCCGGTCGTCGTTATTAGAAGGAACGAGCTATAAGAGGAGCTGTCTGTATTATTATTTGCAAACGTTAAAATGGGAATATTCCTTTAACCGCATTCCTTTCACCGCAACAATTTTTATAACTTCAATGGAATGATCAATGCTTCTAATTTTAACTAATCCAGAAATCTTAATATTTTGTTTATTTAGACAGATTTTCAAATTCGTATTTTATTGTATTTGTTCATATTTCCGTTCATATTTATTATACATATCATTTGTGAAATGCGTATATATAGAAAATAAAATTTCACAGGAGTAGTAGCACGTAAACCTGAGATAGAGACTAGATTATATAGAATAAAATATTTAAAATTTTAGGTTCTATGTACGACTTAAATGTAATTTTAATTGTAATGCCTTCAAACAGCTTAGGATCAACCCGGATGAAAGATGATGGGAGAATTGGTGGAATGAAGAAAGTACGAGGAAACTGGAGAACCCCGAGAAAACCGAAGCACACAGAGTTCGTCCACCACACCCAAATTATACAGAATTCAGTATATAAAATACTCCATTAAAGAATACCGTATTGGAACACAATACACATCCTTAAAACTTAAGGTTATATATCGCAGGAGATACATAAAAGTAGAGTTAATACACAAAATATGAAACGAGATTATATAAAGCTCTAGAGAAACCATGTAAGCTATTGCGATATACATCCAAAATTCCAGAAGTAGTTTATTAACATAGCATGTTTGTATTCATACTGACATCATATAAAATGTGATTTAGTAGCAACTTTTCTACATCTATTTTATTTCTTCTGTGATAAACTTGTAAGTTTGTCTGACAGTTGGTTATTTGATTTCAGTCGTGAATATAGTCTTCTTAGTATGAAGCTTATTTGCTCCCTTGGCTTTATAATTGTGAATTTCAAACTTTTTGTTAATAAACTTCTAGTGTATTTAAGCAACATCTTGTAATATATAGTCAGAAGGTAAATACAGTTCTTTCACCTTTTGAAGTATTGGGGGTGAACAATGTTGTATGAGCTCATATATTACCTTACCTCACCAGTTAACGCTACAGCTCTTGGTGTGCACTTTGTCCTCCTCAACTATTTGCCTTCATCTTCTATTTTTTGCTTACTCCGTCCATATTCTTATTTAAAATTTTCGTAAGATATAATTACTTCGTCCTTCCATCTAAAGTTTGGCCACTCTCTTTTTCTTATTCCATACATTGTTTCGTACATTGCTTGCCATTCTTTGGACGTGTCCTATCCATCGGATTCCTTTGGCTTCTATGTATCTTTCTATGTCTCGTCTCTCTAGTAGATTGTTGATTTCTTCATTGGTTTTTCGTATCCATTGATCGACCAACATCCTTGGTCCATATACTTTTCTAATTATTCGCCTTCCAAACCTTTTTATTTCTTCGTCATCATCATTGCCACCAATTAGGTACTAGAGGCACATATATCTTTTCTGAGCCTAGATACTTAAACCGCTTCACAGGACTATTCTCCGAATAAAATGTCATATTATATTTCAGAACACATGAACGTGTAATATGCGTGGGGTTCGTAATGTCTATATAGTAATGATTCTCCAGATTCTACAGTGATGAGGGTTTAGTAATCAAGTAAATGTTTTTCCATGTCAATTCAGAATCAAGTCCTATTTCCAATATTTCGTATTATCAACAATATTAATTGTCCCAAGAAAATGCTTTCGTGTTCAGTTTAAGATTAAAATTAATTAACATTATTCGGTGAGAGTCAACTTTTGGGCCACTCGAAGCGGAGCAACGCGATTGCTACTCTCCTTTCAGCAAAAACGTTATACTAACGTTCTTAGTATAACGTTTTTGCCTTTCAGTGAGTTTACAGCTCTGTGCGATGTTTTTCTTTCTTGCTGTAATGGTATTGTCCTCTTTCTTTCCTGAGTGTTCATATTCCTTTTATAATTATGATAATGTCATCTGCAAACAACACAGTTTTTTAAGGTACCACCAAATTTGGGAAACCATTTACGTAAACCCGAAAGAGTATAGGGCCTAAGATATAGTCTTGAGAAAGTGACAACTGCTTCTTACTCTGACTGTAGGTTATCATTTTAGACTATTTCTTTCTAATTTTCCTATATCACAAACCAGGAATAAGTTAATCTACTAACTGTACACTATGATCCTTACTGAGTTTATCGTATCAGGTTAATACGACTATTCTATTCTTTTAATGCAACTATGAAAAAAGAACTGAGTTTCCTTGTTTCTAGAAAAATTTATTATAAGAAAACTGTGTCAGTAAAATCAAAACTAAAGTGTAAGTTATATAATACCGAACTGTTTACAATAGCAATCTACGTACAAATAGAATGTCTATACCAAGTAGTTTTGTACTACAAATAAATGTACCTTCAAGTAATTGTGTATGTATAAAAGCACTGTGTTTTCAAGTGATTTCATCTCATTCAGATCGTAGGATCTGACTTGATCAAACTAACCAGATAACAAGGCCAGCAGTCAACAGACTAGCTATGCTTCCAACCCAGCTATCTACACCAACAATGGGATATGTACGGTAAGTTGTACCGAGAGCGTAATGAAATTCTGCACGTACTGCCTTTTGGACTTATTCCTACCTTAATAGTTAAAAAGAACATGTTGCAATGTGTTTGTCTCTCGTATACTTTCATCGTTTTAGCAAATGTAAGTGAAACCTAAATATATCGTCACATATAAACAATTAATATAAATTAAATTACGATAAACATGAAATAACAGACATAATTTCGTTCTTGTTTCCAGAATTTCCCCTTTCAGTTTACTTTAATATATATATATATATATGAACACATGCGTAGACTAGTCGGTAGCGCGCTCGACTTCAATGCGAGCGGTCCC